>CAODLS013918642.1:0-16206 GCA_948243855.1 Flueggea neowawraea
AGGTGGTGAGGTGTATGACATGAATGCATTTACAAATAATCCTCTCCAACCATTTTTGCAAAACATGTAAAAAAAAATATAAACATGCTTCTACACTAATTGCAATGGAAATTGAAACTTATACTACGTACAAATGCAATATAACCATAATTTAACGTCATTGAGGATAAATGGTAGTTTAACGCCATTCCCGATGTGAGCAAAGGACCTATTTGCGGTGCCAAAGAGTCTTAAATATGAATCCCTTGAATATTTTCAAATGCTTCCTATAAATAGTGATGGGTTTATGATCATGCAATATGATGTCTATAGAACCGAACGAATGCACTTTAGAAATCATAAAAGGGCCACACATTGATCGCTTAGGGTTATAAAGAAAATGATTATTGGGTGGAAAATAATAAACATGTTGGCCCTTAACAAAATCATTTTCTTTCCCTTTTGGTTTTTCACTTCCGCTCTCAACCCATTTCTTATCTACCTTTCTCTTGCACTAGGTTCCTTCGCAAGTTCCACTTGCTTAGGACACACTTTTGGTTTTTCCTTAAGTTGTTCCTCACCTTGGGTGTCACTCAAAGGGTTTAGTGGTGGAGGTCTAGACACCATGCAATATGTTTCTAAAGAATGCACCCTAGTTTCATCATGATGCAACAATTGAGTATGCACATTCTTAGAAACATAAAACTCCTCAATTTCCTTCCATACTCTAAACAATATACTTCCCTTAGTCAAATCAATGCACACCCCACAGGTTGCCAAAAAGGGTCTCCCTAATATGATTAGCGTGTCACAAGCATCATCCATCTCTAAAACATAAAAATCGGTGGGAAAGAAGAATTTACCTACTTTTACCAAGATGTTCTCCACAACTCCAACTGGTTGCTTGATGGATCGATCCGCCAATTGGATTTTGGCGGTTGTAGTTGTTAGCTCTCCAATTACGAGCTTTTTGTAGATGAATGATGCCATTAGATTGACCGATGTACCCAAATCACACAAAGACTCCACATTTGATAATTTACCAAAAGTGTATGGAATGATAAAGCTCCCTGAATCCTTGAGCTTTGGCCACTAGCTTTTTCAAGAACTTAGCATAGATAGGCATTTGGAAAATGGCCTCTAAGAAAGGGATGTTCAATTCCAACTTCTTGAACATCTCAAGAAACTTCATAAATTCATTAGTTTGGGTATGGGCTTTCAACTGTCGGGGAAATTGAATATGAGGCACATAAGGTTTGATCTCTTCTTGGTGAGTAGGTTTCTCTTACAAATTTGTACCTTTCTTCTCACAATTCTCCCTTTCAAGCACCAAATTTTCACCCTTCTCAACTTGGCGCTTCTCCCCCACACTTGGCTTCTCAAGTACCTTCCTACTCCTCAATGATATAGTCATCACACTCTCTCTTGGATTTACTTGATAGCTTCCCCTTTTCTCTATCTAATATTGCCTTAGCCATTTGCCCAACTTGTCTCTTAAGGTTTTGGATGGTGGTTTGTTGAGCTTGAATAGCTTGGTCCACCTTGGCATCTTTAGCCTCCATCTTGGACATAAATTGCATAAACATGCCCTTAAAGAGTGGCTTGTTGTGTTGGTTTTCTTGTTGGGGTGGTGGTTGGGGTTGGTTTTATTGGAAATGTGGTGGTGGTCTAGGTTGGTATACCGAGAATCCCATAGGTCTAGGTGGGTTTAAGAAGGTGTTTTGATCCTTCCAATAGAAATTTAGGTGGATTCTCCAACCCAGATTGTAGGTATTGGAATATGGATCATTCCTAGGTTGAGCATTTGGGAATCCCCCCACATAATTCACTTCATCACAACCAACACCTTCACCTACTCCTCGAGCCATCCCACAATTCATCTCATCATGTCCCAACACTCCACAATAAGCACATTTTTCATTCACCAAGGCATTATTTTTAAGCAACAAATTCATCTTCCTAAACAATTCATTAACCATTGAAGCTAATTAAGAGAAGTGGAAGTATTTACCTCATGCATGCCCACTCTTCTTTCCCTAACCACTAATTCAAGTCATCTTCAACCAAACCTTGTAAAGGGAATGTTTGGATGGTGGTGTAGAACTCCTTTAAGAAGGTTAATGGATCCTCCGATGGAAAGCCATGAAATGATGGTAGCATGGCGAAGTGAATGCTCTTCAACTCATAGTTCCTTACTGTCGGGCTCGATCTAATGCAAGAAGGAGATGCCCTAATGATCGGCCTTTGTATCTCCCTCATATTCATTTGACCCCCATTTGATGCCCATTTCCACCTCCTTGATCTTGCTCAACTCCAACATCCTTAACCTCAACTTGAGGTCTAGCTATCCCTTCCATCCTTTCTCTTCTTTGATTGTCTCAGTTTGCCCTCAAAACTCTTTCTAACTCAGGGATCAAAGGGATAACTTACTGATTTTCCAAGCTCCTAGTGCGTCTCAAAAGCATAAATACCTACAAGTGCAAAAGCAATAAACAAGTAAATAAAACAAAAATAAAAATGACCACAAAAATACGCTGTTCCCTGGCAACAACGCCAAAAACTTGATCGGCTTCTAGCAAGCGTACTAGAATCAATTGTAGTAATAAAAACCTTAGGAGTACCCTAGGGTGTCGAATGCACAAGGAACATGTCTAATTATGGTTAATTAAAAAAAGAAAAGAAAGTAAAGGCATCAATGGGTTGTTTTTTTGGGTTTTGGTATTAAAGCAAGCAAATAAAGTAAACACAAGAAATCCAATAATGAGAAAATGTTAGGGCTTTTGAGAATAAACCAAAGATCTAGTTGTCTAATGAATGAAATTGGGATTTAAACATTGTTGTGAGTTTTCTCTCCACAAATATCACCCAAAGCCTCTCTCAGGGTCACTTAAGTAGTGCCTACACTCCCTAGGTGGGTCTTTTCGGCCTCACCTAGCCAAATTAGGCCCATTGGGATCATAGAGAAATTTCATCGAACACCTTGTGAGCATATGCATATCTCTATCCTAAAACCATACAAGTTATATGCAAGGGACCTAACCAAAGCTTCTTCTTTTGATTCATCACTTGGGCTTGTTCAAAACAATACTGTGGTAGCTAAGCACAACATCATTCAATCAATAGCAAGTCATACAATCATCATCATCAATAGATTCAACAATTAAAGCATCCAAACAATAGATATAACATCAAAAGCACAAAACCCATAACATAAATAATTCATTAAAGCAACTTCAATCCAAGGTTCGCATCTCTACACCATAACAATGAAACTAAGCTAACATGTTTAAGAAATCAAAATTAGAACAATAAATTGAAACCTTACACATGTTTCTAAACAAAGAAAAGAAGATAGAATAAAGCTTCTCTTGATGGTTGATGAAGCCCTCTTCCAATCCTCTTCTTTATCCTCTTTGAATCTTCCTTGGACAATGGGTAAGACAATGATTCTCTCTTTCTTGAATTTGTGGGTACAAGGTTGCCAAAATTCGGTGGAAGAGGTGTATTTATAGTCCTATTGGTCCCCCTCAAATCCTAGCAAAAATGTCCCAAAAATGCCCTTGAGATGTGCCATTGGTCCCCACAAACTTTGGTCCCTTTCGTCACTTGAATTTTTACCTCTATAAATAGTGCACGTGAACAGTGAAAGTGAACAGTACCCCCTGAACAGTAAAAGCGAGCAGTACTTTCATGAACAGTGTCACATGAACATTACCACAAACAGTGAACATTGTTCGTGAACAATGTCATGCCGTGCAAGTTGGCAACATTCCTGCTTCAAAAATCGCCATCCAGTGAATAGTGTCACATGAATAGTATTGCCCCCCGCATGAACAATACCCATGATTAGTGACACTTCTCTGCTTCAAGAAATCTTCGTTTTCTTTCTCTTTTTCGTGGGTTTTCTTGGGCTTTTCCATTTGCATCCCTTTTGCACATTTTTCCATTCATTTTTCTCCAAATTCATCATCTTTCAATCATCACAAACATTATAAGAATTTTTCCATAAAATCATGTTTTAAAGGATGAAAATAGATAAATTCTTGCTTAAATTAATGTGTAAATTTAGCATACATCAAATTTTCTCACAGTTACTTGTTTGCTTGTCCTCAAGCAAACTAATTTAAAACCCGGGGACAAGAATACAATTCAAATCAAAGAGGCAAAAGAAATCTTATGCTATGCAAGTATGCGAGTAACTTGATCAAGAGAGGAATAACATGCTATTTTTTTAATCACATGGATCAAACATTGTCATTGAAAAGGAACTTTTGTCAAGAGTTCACAAAAATCAAAATTTCTTAACCTATCGGCATTTCCAAAGCTTATCACCCTTTTTGCTAAGACTAAAACCCACTTTCTTTTATTTTTAGAGCAAACTTGGCTTCATCCATTCATTTTTTATGAAAAAGTGCTTTGTTTCACAAATCACTTCATTGCATTATCCTTTTGATTACTTCTCTCTTGTTTTTGGGTGCTACAAACGCAAGTGAATTAAGGACCCCTGTGTAAAAACACTTATTATTGAATCCTCAGGTGTACTAACCTTTTCTACCATGAGGTTGAGATCCCATGCACTTAACTCGTTTAGGTTCACCCTTAAAAAGGGAAGTTTAGGCAATAAAACCATTCACAATAAGCACATTGCCTTCAACTAAAAGCCAAGTCTACTCCAAACTTTTTCAAACAAAATTCAATTTAGCATATTTGCTTAAAAACACATTAGCAACAAGCTTGTAAGCCTATTTATATGCCACCACTAAAAGGTTAAGGAAACTAATAAATGAACTCCCAACTATGCCACCTAAACAAATGCCAAATTACAAACAACATTCCTTAAATAACATACATTTCTCAATTAATCATGTTAAAAGCATACTAACACAATACAAGAATCCTCCAACACATTCAATCCAAATCCTACTGCTTTACGAATTTGATGCATTCTAAAAGAAATTAAGCAAAATTTCAAGCATTTTTTAACACAATCACACAAGCAAAGACAATATAAGAAATTAAACACCAAGCGATCAATAAACCCCTCCCCCACACTTATTATAAGCATTGTCCTTAATGTTCAAAAATATAAATTGGACCAAACTAAACAATCACAAGAACATGAGGACAAGTTCCATGGCATCAATAAAGCATAAAGTAAAAGGATAGGGTTTAGAAGGCTTATCTAATTGTTGATTGCTTAACATTGCTCTGGCTTGAATGCACCACTCCCTCATTAGCATGAGACCTACACAATTGGGGAACCAAAACACACAAGATATATATGTATTATGGGGGCGAGAGGTGTACAACATATGTGCTTGAAAAGAATAGCATCTCACACCATTTTTGGCAAAAATATGCAAAACTAAAAAATAAACGTGCTTCTACACTAATTGCAATGGAAATTGAAACATATACTACATGCAAATGCAAGATAACCATTGTTTATCGTCATTAAGGACAAATGGTAGTTTAACGTCATTTTGAACGTATGCTAGGATCTATTTGTGGCGCCAAATAGTCCTAAATGTGGATCCCTTCAAAGGTTTCAATCACTTCCTATAAACAGTAATGTGTTTATGCTCATGCAAAATAATGTCTATAGGATCGAATGAATGAACTTTAGAATCTTGAAAGGACCACACATTGGAATCTTGGGGTTATAAAGAAAGTGATATTTTGGTGGAAAATAATAAACATGTTGTCCCTCAACAAACTCACCCTTCAAATAACAATCACTCTCTTTCCCTTTAAATTTCCCATTTTTGCTCTCAACCCCTTTCTTTTCTTCTCTCTCTTTTACACTAGGTTTCTCATTAAGCTTTCTCTCTTTTGGACACACTAGTGGCTTATCCTTAGAGATCATGCAACATGTTTCTAAAGAATGCACCATATTTTTATCATGATCAAATAATTGTGTATGCACATGCTTAAAAACATGGAAGTCTTCACATTCACTCCCCACTCTAAAGATTATGCTCCCCTTAGTCAAGTCAATGCACACCCCTTGCCAAGAAAGGTCTCCCAAGTATGATAGGGGTATCACAAGCATCATCCATGTCTAAAACATAAAAATCGGAGGGAAAGAAGAGCTTACCTACTTTCACCAAGATGTTCTCCACAACTCCAAGTGGTTGTTTGATGGACCGATCCGCCAATTGGAGTTTGATAGTTGTAGGTGTTAGCTATCCAATTATGAGATTCTTGTATAGAGATGAGGGCATCAAGTTAACCGAGGTACCCAAATCACACAAGGACTCCACATTCTCTAACTTCCCAAAAGTGCAAGGAATTGAAAAGCTCCTCGGATCCTTGAGCTTTGAAGGGTTTTTGTTCATCAAAATTGCACTACACTCCTCTGTAAGTGCCACCATAGCATACTCCTCCAACTTGTGTTTATTAGCCACTATCTCCTTCAATAATTTAGCATAATTTAACATTTGAAAAATGACCTCAAAAAATGGTATGTTCAACTCCAATTCTATAACGGTCTCATGTGGAAAGTGTTTTACACAGTTTGATTGGGCTGTAAAAGTTATAAGGTCGCATAAGATACATTGCATTGTGAGATTAACTGTTAAGGTTTTATCTCTTAAAAAAAAAACTATTAAGGTTTTGTGGCATTCATCCTATCAACTAGCCTTTTTGGTGCTTTTTTAAAAAAAAAAATGAAATTCAATTGACTGAATAAATTCTTCCCTTTTAAAAAAAATTGAACGAGTAATTTCATTTTTTTTTTCTGTGAAGACTAGAATATTCAATTTTTGTTACCCAACTTTTTTGTTTTAGAAATTTATGACAAATATAGCCAAATCTCCTCGTCGAAAGTTGGAGTTCCCTATGACTATATTGTGCCGCACGGTCCATCGTACACTTGATTGATTCTTGAGAAAATTATGTGAGCCAGTGAAATTGCACTTTTTCTTTGCTTATTTTCTCATATTTGTACGGCTTTTTATGTTTTATCTTTTTTTTTTGTTGATATTTGAATTTTTGTCTCATTATGCTCTCTTCATCTCTCTAGTGTTCTCTTCTTTTTTTTTTTTTTCACTTATTCTCTGTAATATTCTCTTTCTTCTTACTTCTTCTTTTCACAATTCTAGTTTTACTACAATTAACCTCGTTTTCCCATTCCTCTTTCCTTTTTGTCTCATTCTAAATTTGTATTACATATTTCATTAAATTAAGAAAAAAGATATTTCAATTCAAACCATATATATTCAATGAAAGTTGATAGAGTAAACTTACGAGAAAAAGGCCTAGTAGGTGTATTGCCGGGAGTGGAAGGAGCGCTAGAGCTGGCTGCTGAGCTAGGATCCACGACAAGGTTCTTGAAATTGCTATTGGTCCGAAGAATAGTAATGCTTCGAGTTATGGCAATCTTCTCATTATGATGAGGAAGAGATGACCGTGTTGGGGCAGCCAATGTGGTGGCGGAGAAAGAATCATACTTGTAAAATTTTCCGAGCCCGGTTTCCGATGTAGGGCTGGCAAATGTTTCTTCCCATAGCTTATGGAGAAATCCCATCTTAAAAATATATACAATGGTGATGTTCAAAGCTTAATATTTATTTATTTGCTTTTCTTTTCTCTTCAAGCAACAACCGAATAATTTTTTTTTTAACTTTGCCATTTTAATTATTTATTTTTTTACTCTTATGGGGCGTTTGATTTAAAAGTTGAAAGGAATTGGAATTGATTACATAGGAAATAAAAATGACAAGAATCGAAATCATAATGATAATTATCAAAATTGTTTGGTTTAGAAAAAATTTGGAATTTGATTCCTACAATTATTTGTTTGGTTTATATTTGCTATGGAATTAGAATCAATCATACATACATTATAATATTTCATAAACTCAAATTTCATTAAAAAAATCAATTGGTAAAAAAATTGGGCAATTAAAGAGTAAAGTAAAGGAAAAAAAACATGGAAGAAGTAAGAAGAACATATAAAAAAAAGATTTGGACAATGACTAGGTAGTTTATGAGTTTCCTCAAGATTTTTCGAGATAGAGGTTTAGATTTTTTAAAATACGGTTTAGATTGTTTTGAACTTTTTTATATCATTTATATTTAATTAATCATAAATATATAAAATTTAAAAATTATATATTACAAAATATTTTTAATCTCGATTCCAATCAATAGTTGAGTTGAAGGATGGAAGAAAAAAAGTGATAAATTAAAAAATATTCAATCATAAAGATTGATTATAGGGTAATGATAATCTGATTAACAAGGGTCCCCCTATTAATCACATTACAAGGTTGAGATGTAATCTCATTCCTTAGGTAGGTAGGAATGGGAATGGACTTTAAGTGAATCAAATATAAACAATGGGAATCAGATTCCAATTTATATTCTCCATTCTCATTTCCATCAAAAAATCACAAACCAAACGACCCCTTAGATATTGTCGGCATCCTATTGAAGCAAGATTTGCAGGATGATATAACCTATAATTGTAGGAAACATTATCAAATGGTACTATAATAGTAGTTAAGTAGTTTTTGTCTAAACTAAGGCAATGAAATTGTGAATTTTAAATTGAAATATAGGCAAGTTTTGCTTTTCAATATCCTAATCTTGTCAAATGTGAAGTAACTCTTTGTTTGCATATGTATATGTGGTTTTCTTAAACATAAATCTGGTAAGTTGGGGGATGATTTGGGTAGGTTGAGGGTTTGGGTCTATCTTGTGGGGGAAAATAAGAAGAAATGCTTGGCTCTTCTTATTTAAATGGGACGTTTTAAGAGGGGAAAGAAAAGCATCAGATTAGAGTTGAGAAGAGTTAATTTATGTTTGGACTAATACATAACTTACCCCCTAAACTTGCAAGGTTTCTTCTACTATCACCCTGAACTTTTCGAGTGTTCAACTTACCCCCAAAATTTGTTTAAACTGTCTCAACTACCCCCCTGAACTTACTTAAATTGTCTCAATTACCCCCTAAACTTGATTAAACTAGGCAATTTACCAACTTTTCTTAATTTATCATGGGTTATTACGGGTTTCTTTGTATTCTTTTTTTACCTTCTACGTTTAGAAGTTATAACTTGAATGTAAAATGGAGGATTCTGAAATTCAAACACATTAAAAAAACTCTTAGTTGAGATGATTTTAACAAGTTCAGGGGGCAAATTGAACACTCAAAAAGTTTAGGGTGACATAAGAAGAAAATGTGCATGTTTGGGGGGTAAAATATGTATTAATCCTTTATGTTTCGTGATTTTTATTGTCACTTCTATTTTATGTTTATTGGTTCATTTCAATCTATTTTTCAATAATTTACTATTTCAATTTGTGGTTTATATTCTGTTTGCACCAAAAATATTTGTGACTTAGGCCCTTAGGCCAAATCGAATGATTTTCTTGAGCTCATGCTAAATTAGACCGAGTAATTATTCAAGAACCCACTAAAAATGAAATTGTTTCAATAAAAGTGCATTGTTTGTTGAAGTCTTTTACAGAATAGGAAATAAAAGATAAGCTTTAGGAAGTGCACTTAAGGTGATCTAGTAAATTTGATGAGTCTCCTTGAGTGATTCAACTCTATTAATAAAGAAAATTTGGCTAAAAGGATTGAGAGGATTATCGAGATTCACCAAGGGGAAGTTATCATCAAGTAAAATTCATAATAGAAAGGCTGCCTCTGGGATTTTTGCGAGTTTCTTAAATGACCAAGACGTTTTCATGATCAAGATGATTTTTAGAGGCATATAGCTAAAAATCACTAAAAGGAATGCCCATTTTATCATGAGGACCCATCACCAAAGACAAATGATAAATGTTTGTTTATACAATTTTTACTAAAGGTCCTGTAGTAAAGATTAGAGTAAGGAAAAGTAAAGATAAATGAGTTGTGTTGATGTGCGAGTCTATTTATATCCTCTGCATGTAACTTGTGCCTCCATGTTCTCCACTTTCTTTGTAACTATTACTGTAACATCTCGCTATTTCCAACTAGATTTCATGTAGCGATATGTTTGATCTTTTATTTGATCTTTTTAATGTTTGAGATGTTGATTAAGTGTTTGAAATATGGATTAGAAGTTTGATGATGTTTTGGAGTGAATTAGGACCTTTGATCTTAGTGGTGCTCGATGGAATTGAATGGAAGAAGTGGAAGAAATTAATTGGTGAGGAAACAACCACTGATAGTCGACCCATGAATTGGGTAGTCAACCACAAAACATGTTCTTCATGAGTCAACTACCACCTTTGGGTAGTCGACTAGTGACCCTCTACACCTTAAAACACCACCCGTCGACTAGTGACCCTCTACACCTTAAAAACACCACCCGACCCTCTCGGCCTCACACTCTTTTCTCCTTTTTCAAACAACCCCAAACCGTCCCATTCCATCTTCCATTGCATCCCATCATTCCCTTTCGATTTATTGAGGTAAGAACACATTTCTAATCACTTCTTTTCTTCATTTTTGTGATTGAATCTCGAATTTTGCTTTAAGAACTTTTTTGGCATTTAGTTTGGGTTTTGAATTTTTGCATGATTCTATTGAAATGGATATTAGATAATGTTATATCATGATATATTAAGCCTAGAACACCTTGATTAAGCTCGAATTTGAGATATTTGATGTTCTATTGAATGGGTTAAGGTTTAATTTGGGTTTGGTCTATTTTGTGGAGAGTTTGTGTTCTTTTGACGAAACTAATTGTAGATTTGAGTTCATGAGGTTGATTAGAGTCAATGTGGGTGATTAGAAACGATTTATATCAGTTGAATCGAGAGTGGAGTGTTTTGGGTGATTTTCTGCCACAAAGACTAATTACGATATTTTGCATTGTTTGAGATCTAATTTAGAATTATAAATAAATTGTGGACTGATTTGTAATTTTAAAATACTTTGAGGATTGATACATAATTTTACAAAAATTTGGAGACTAATCTGTAACTTTCTGAGGTCTTAGGGACTAAAAGGTAATTTTGTAAAAAATTAAGGGACCAAATTGTGGTTTTATCTCTTGGTTTGATTTTCATCGAGAGCGTTAGATATTCATCCGTAATAGATTTTTCAGTGTCGATTGGGGTTTGGGACATGCATTTGCATTTCATATATTTTTAGTATTCCCACATTACCCTGTCTAATTTTGTTGTGAATACATTATGTTTTCAGCTCTGTTTGATTTTCAAAGTAATCGTCCATCCACTAACAGTATGAGGTTTGGATTACTAGCTCGGCGCCTAGGTGAGTGAGATGGAAGCTTCAAACACATAGGTTGTGTCTTCCAACTTATATGTTTTTCATGTCATTAAACTTTGCATGTAATCTGTGTAAGTCCCAGTAGAGGCAATTGAATGGCAATCCAAGAAGGAGTTGAATTGGATTTTTAGCAAGTTAAAAAATTTGTTGAAAATATTTTGCAAATTAAAACAAATAACAAAGTTTTTTTTAAACTTAAATCAAAGAGTAAATGCGGAAGCCTAAAGATCCAATCCACACATAACAATGTAAATCAAATATAATGCAAAGCAAGCAAATATGAGAGAGTAAGGGAAGAGATGACAAATCTAATTTATAGGGGTCTGGTCCTCCTTGACCTAAATCCACTCCTCTAGCTCAACTAGAAAGTTCAATCCACTAAAGATTCTTTCTCACTTGCAGGTGGAGGGAAACTGTTACACCTTTTTTTGTGGGCTCAATAAGAAAACTGTTTCCCTAGTTTTTGCGGGCTCAACAAGAAAACCTTAAACACTAGTTTTTACGGGCTCAACTAGCAAACCTGATCTCTTCTTTTTGCTGGATCAACTAGGAAACCGAACCACTTATTTTTGCAGGATCAACAAGCAAGCTAAACTCTAGTTTTCGAAGGCTCACTAGCAACCACTCTTGTTTTTCTAAGGCACAACAAGGAAACATATCTACCCCAAGTAAACAACCTTGCTTGTCACAAATTTACCCAAGTGTATAGCAGATTAAAGCTCGCTCAAACCCTACAGTAAGATAGCAAGTAAATAGATCAAATGGGTTAGAAAGGTAGAAGTGAGAGATAAAATGATTAGCAATTCTTGGCAAGGGTATCTCTTTACTTCCTTATGACCTTGGATGTCTATTTATAGCCACTTGAAAGAATATAGCCGTTGGAGTCTCAAAGTAACCGTTGTGAGAGAATGAAACATTATGTTTTAAATGACGTCACCTTGTACAACGTGCATTGTATCTCCTTCTACGTGAGTTGTACTTTGTACCCTCGATGACTTGATAGCAATTCAACGTACCTTGCAAGAACTCCAGTAACCACAGCCTTGAATGGATTGTCATCAACATGCGTTGTAACGCCTTCAATGTGGGTTGATCACAACTCAACGTGACTTGTGGCTTTCTCAACGTGTGTTGTTCTTTGATCCAGAATATGCAAAATCATCCAGTGATTCTTCAACATGCTTTGCACACTCTGCAACATGTGTTGTCGACTTGATTTCAAAATCGCATCTTTAATCCACGTCTACGTATCATAGAATATTCAAATTCATCAAAGATAGCATCTTTTGCTTATCTTTCACTTTCCAATGCACCTTGTGTTATCCATCAAGTATATAACATGCGTTGTAGCTTCCTTAACATGTGTTAATGAACATCTAATATTTTGCACTTCTGGAATGGATGGATCTACATGCCTTGTGTCACATGTAATGCACCTTAATGCCATTTTCATCATGATCAACGTCATAACACAAGCATAATATGCTTTGTATTAAGATATCAGCAAGTCTGCAACGTAGCACATCTTTCATGGATGTTTAGCAATCATCATCATCATCAAAACTGAAGTCAACAAGCTGGACTAATTATGTATTGGAAATTCTTAAAATAGATTTTGTGTAATAAGGAATAAATAATCTGTATAAGTTGAGTAAAAATGGTGTCAATATAATATATGTATCAACATAATATCAGTATTAGTATAATATTAATGTCAATGTCAGTAACAATATATGTATCAGTATCAGTATAATGTATTTATTTGTATGCTTGCCTGCTTAATAATTATCAGTATATATTCTGGTGACTCGGGGCACCTATGCTACGAGGGTAAGCGTAGATATACCAATTTGAAGGCCTAGTTACCAGGGTAGGTGGTAACCGGTGTGTCTAGCTAACACACTGGGTCAGTATATGGTGGCATAGTCCCCACTTTATTATGATATTCAGATTTATCATATCAGATCAGTTGGTCCTATGGCTATTAGTCAATTAGGTTGTATATGTATATGTATAAGTTTCGTATGACTGCATGTTGCTTGCCGAAGGTGCGAACAATTTCAAAGTGAATTTCATAAACTATTATTATATACTTAGCATGTATATATATGTATATAAGTATATCTATATGTGGTATTTTCAAAACGTTTTAAAAAAATTTTATGTGATGTCTAGGAGATGATCTAGAGTGTCGTCCCTCACTGAGTTTACGCACCCCTCCCCTCTAATATTTTTTCAAGTTATTCAGTATTTGCTTCAATAGATCTTCAATGCTCAGTAATGCATTTAATTCTGTAATGAGACCCCTTTTGGTCGGGCCAGTTTGTGGATGTGTTGGTTGCACCACATTGGGTAGTGGGATTCAGTTATGTATTTAACAACAATCGGTTTTAACAGAAATTATTTATAAATGTGTAATATTCATTTGACACAGAATGATATTTGGTATATTTAAGGATTATATGATTTATTTAATTAAGATTAACATGTTTAATAATTATTTTTAATAAATGTTTTAAATGAATAAGTTGGATAGTATATCTAATTCTGAGGCTTGTGCGAGATGGGCTGGACCTCCGGTTCGGTCTGCCTCGTACACCGGTAACGGTCCAGAAATGTGTCGTGATATCCATTTATTGAGTAAACACTTGTCCATGTTAGTGAGTATCTTCATTGCCATATCAATAGTTGGCATATCTAACTGCATACAGTTACACAGAAAAAAGTTTGAGGGGCACCATTGATATATAATAATTGAAATTCAAATATATTTGTAAATATACTCAGGAAAATTTATAATAGTTTAAGTTAAAAATTAATAGAAATTGTGATAAAATAGTTCATTACATATATTGTTAGTGCTACAACTAAGATTTATTAACCGTTGAACCGCTAACGATACCAAGACGGTCGAGTTGTGGTGTCTCTTCAAGCGGTACAGGGGATAAATCCATCCTACTAGTTTTCATATTCTAAAAATATTGAATAATTACTTCTTTATCAATGTTCCTAAAATCATTTTTCTCGACATAGCAATATACAATTATGGCATACATTAAGATTGCATTAAAAATTGGAACAATAAAAAACCAAGTGCCAAAAAATTTAGTTGGTGTTTTGTTTAATTGAATATCATTATTCATACGTGTTGTAATTCTAAAAAAGACGTTTATATTTGTATTTACTTAATCTTACTTAAAACTAATAATAAATTAAAAAGTTTTAACCTTGGTTGTTGAGATAAAGGATATTTATTTTAGATAAATTGAGTAAAAGTGGATTATTTTAGTGGATTAGATATTGAAAAAAAATAGTTTGTGTTAACATGTATTTTCTGATCAGCCATCATTTCAAATTGAAATTTATGAAGAAAGGTTTTAGAACTTGATTTAAAAAAATTAAAACCAAAGAAGCTTACAATAATTCACCGCCAAAATCAGCTTGCTCCCTATAATCGTTGAACCTCACCGGTTTTCAATCCTAAAAAGCTAACCGAACGCCACCCAATTGAACCGATCTCACTTCCTCCATTGTCCACGTGTCTTCCCATCAACACATTCACACGAAATCCAACCCCAATCCCTCCTCTCATCTTTCTCTTCCATTTCTTCTCTGTTAAAGTATGTTAAATTTACATAGTTATTCAATTATAAATAGATAGTATTTTGGCCCTAAGTGTGCTTAATTGTTCACGAATTTATATGATTTTTTGTGTATTGTGTAGGGTGTGTCACACCCATGACCCAAATTTCGTACATATGAGAATGTGTCGCATATAACGTGCATAATTGCACATTTAATTGACATTGTATATATTATTGACACATGTTCTATATGGTTTTAGAATATTTTAGAGGGGTTTACAAGAGTAATAAAGGGTTAAAAAGTGAAGTTATTAAAGAAGAGGTCTAAACTGGTGGTTTCCTAAGTTCAGAGGGCTGGTTGTGTAAATATTCTTAGGTGGATAACCATGCATAATCTGTAGTTTTTTAGAGTGATAGGTGTCAAGGGCATAAGGAAAACAAATATTAGGAAGAGGAAACATGGTGGTTTCTGATTAGACCACCTAAGCAGGTGTCACCTTATGCTTAGGGTATATAAGGGTTGTTGTAAGACAAGCAGCTCTCATTATTTTCGTTCTTGGATCACTGTGTTGAGAGAAAAGGCAGAGGGAAAGTGGGGGGAAAAACACTTTGGCTTAGCATATTGATTTCTGAATTTTTGCATCTACTGCATCATAGGAGTGATGTAAGTATTTCTATTCATTAATACATGTTTAATATGCATTATAGAATGTTTTTAGAGGTTTGATTCTGATTGTAACACGAACTAAGCATACAACACCTATGAACTGAAATATGGGTATGATTGTGTCTAGATTTCAGTATGTATCGCAACCATATTTTGAGGCATTTTCAGACGAATGTAGTCGAGGTTTAAAGCATAAAATTGTTTATTTATGTGTCTAGAATCTATCTGTAAAGTTTCAGATGCTACGTATGAATATAACGTACTGTGGATATGAATTAGTGTAAACATGTCTATTCTGGAGGAAGCCGTAGTTTGATATAGTACGTAGGCTTCATTTGAACGACATAGAGTCTGGTTTTTGGTACAAGTGGACCCTTATATGTGTTTTATATGTGGTTTAAATTTGAGAATAAAATGAGTTCGTTTGGTTGTCGACGGGAGAGGAAAATGTAAACTGGCCAGATCGTGTAAAAAGGCTTAATTTGCATTTCGTCAATTGTCGTTAAATATCAGACGACAATAAGAGTGGTCTAAAACATATGAGGGTCTATAATTCACACCAAATTTCATGTATATCTATATATTAGCAGTGTCAACATTGGAACACACATCAGTTGAGCATTGCATGCGCATATGGTTACATATGCATTCTGTATTGATAAGCAATTGTGTTAACTTGTGTAATAGGTGAGAAGGGCTATGGTGAGGCTCCAGATACGAACTAGGGGACTCCAACTTGTTTT
>CAODLS013918725.1:0-11247 GCA_948243855.1 Flueggea neowawraea
GTGTTAATGGACTCCTAAAGTCCCAAAATCACAACCCTTAACACCCATTCTAACAGAACAACCTACATCTGAACCTAGGAGGATTCATTCAAACCCTAAAATGCACATTCATGCAAAATGATGGAAAATGAAAGAATGAGGGGTAGAAAGACGAAATCTTACCTCAAGAGACGTCTAGGAAGGAACGAGATCCAACCGAAATGGCTTCTGGATGAAATAGGAGTGATTTGAGTGAGAGGAGATGGAATAAGACCGAAGAAGTCGGGTGGAGGTATATATAGACCCCTGCTCGAAACGACACCATTTCACGCACTGGGTGCACATCTCACTTGAGTGACAGACCATCTCACTTGAGTGACACACCCCTTAGTCAAGTAACACAAATGGTCACTCAAGTAACACGTTCCCAGATGTTCATCATGTTCATCCTGAAACAAGGCTTACTAGAGTAACCAAATGGTTCACTCGAGTAATACATGCCTCATTTCACTCGAGTAAGACCTAACAGCTTACTCGAGTAATCCTTGGTCCATATCACTCGAGTAATACACCAAAGCTTACTCAAGTAATACCACTCAATACCATAAGACACTCACTCGATACTCCAATCGATCGAGATCGACTCGGGGTGGAACCGAAAGCCACAGAGAGCTGTATCGGAATCCAACGGGATATGACACTAGACAAGTAAACTTGGCTATGTGGATTGTATGGTGTAAGAGGGGATGTTTGTTTCTAGATGCATTTGCACAAGTCTCATAAGTTTGTTAGTTGACTCTTGTGTACCGTGTTACATGATGTGTGAACTTTGAGAAAAGCTTTCTTGAGATCGAGAAGTTTGAAAGCAGCAATTGTGTGGTTACAAACTAGGGGAAAGGCATACGCTTATAGTAGTTTGTGCTGCTGTTGCATACACTTTGACAGGAAGGGAGCTCTTCTTCAAGAGACGCCTTCTAGCAAGATTGAGGTATGAGTTGTTATATAACCCTAACAGGTGTATAGAAATTACGCTCTCATCGTATGTTGGTCGCGCGACCTATTTGCCTGTATGACATGAGATCTTAATCAAGATTGATATTAGTTCTATCATAATCAAATGATGAGTTATGGTACCGTCACGTGCGAGTGGGAGATGTTGTAAAAAGCGGTCGTCCCATGACGAGTGAACTAAACTCGGTTGGTCGAGGTGTGAACCAAGACTGTGGACTGAGACCAATTGGACAACCCAATTGATGAGAAACAAACTCGGTTAGTCAAGGTGTGAACTGCGACGATGAACCGAGGTTAATTGGCAAGCCCAATTGAGTTGGGAATGAAAATGGGCCCGTAAGGCCCGCAAGCCCATTTGAGGCTTATATAAGGAGCTTTGCTCCTTCCTTTCCTTCTTAGAACTCAACACACACACAAATGAGAGAGCGCTCTCAACTGGGAGAGAGAGAGGTCGAGACCTCCAGCCCCGAATCCTGCACAAATCATGTGTGGCATCTAGACTGCGAAACAGTCAGCCATTTCCGTTGACATCTCAACCGTGGTTTGCTCGCAAGACCAACATAGAACTAGTCATGCTCCTCTGCTAGCTTCCGCTGGAATCGAGGTTAGTAAGTCGAACCTATTATTATACTGTTTATTAATTAACCGATATGCGATTCCTTCAAACATTATTTGATTTCTTTTACAATTATAAAATGAAGTTGTTTTCAGATTCTCTTTTAAGACAGGAAGTGTTCAGGTGTTTGCAAATCATTACTTTTAATTGCTATCCATAAGTACTTCATATAGCACTAATTGAAGAAGTAATTTTTGGTATTATGTAAATAATTGATCATAGTTTGTATTTATTGTTTGTTAACTCAACTAATAATTTCATAGTCGATCATTAATACATCCAAACGATATTCCTCATGGGGTAGCTCTAGTTGTTATGTAGTCTAATTTTAGTTTTATTTTTGTTCTGGCAAACTCTATCAAGAATATTCCATCTTAGGATATTGTTCGACTTATAACCAGGATAAAGACAATGAGTTACCACACATTAGCGCTATCAACCAGAAAAACTATCGATTGATTGTTGACGCATGCATTTTCATGATTTAAATTTTAGCAAAATTGGCTCTTCTATTATTTCAAAAACTTTGGGCAATAAATTAGTTTGATTTATAATGTGAATGATTATACAACAAAAAAGTTTCAAAAGTGATAATTTAATTTGTAGATAAATATTAGGGGGGTAATTACTATTATATCCCAGAGTTTTATCGTAATCTCCTATTTTGCAACATCTTGAATTTTTCTAAGTTTTTATAACTCGATAAAATAATCTTTTGGAACAATTTTATTTATGTAAAATAGATATGGTTTTTATTTTTGAAATAAATATAATTTAATTTACATCAATATAGTTATTTTGTTATTTTCGTTGAAAATATTTTACATTTTTGCAGCTAAAGAAATATATTCTTTTTGTTATACAACTTTATATGTTATTATATCCATTGTTTTTTATTAGATTTATCATCTTTAATTTATATTATTAATGTAACACCTTGAATTTGACAAGAAAAATTAAATAAGTGGGTATATATTTTATTGTCTTTTGATTTATTATGTATTTTGGAAAAAGATGTTTTGGGGAAAAAAATTGAAGTGTTGCGTTTTGAGAGATAGAAAGAAGAAAAAATAAAGAAAGGTATTGAATTGAGGTGCTGCCGTTTTGAACCATTTCAAAAAAAAAAAAGAAAAACAAAAACAAAAGCAAAATGGGAGGACCAAAACGAAACGCACAGTTTCGGTGCCTTTTAATTTAAAATCACAGACCCGTTTTGCTTTCTTCCTCTCTTCCTCATTCATTTCTTTATTTCACCTCCAGCCACATTTAACCTCTGAGCATCTCCAACCCTAACTTTAAAACACAAAGGAAGAGTTGGAGATGCTCTAACTCAACTTCAAAATTGAATTAAATTTACAGTTTTGCTACAGTAAAACGTTAAACATGGCATTCTACTGTAGCAACTGTAATTTTTTTTAATTTTTTGAGTCTTTTCTTATTTTATCTAATACACTTTAAATTAATATCAATTAAAGTCAATCTATTTTAAATTAATATCAATTAATTACAATCATATAAGTATTAATTAAATATTTACTATTTTATATTATTGTATATATTTTCACTAATTATGTATAATTTTCTTTTTAATTGTTCTTATGTCGTGTGTATGTTTTTCAAGTTAATCAATGTAATGTTTATTTGTTTGTTTGTGACTTTATGATCAATTTTTAATTATAAATATATGACAATTGATTATTTTTTATATTTAATTAAAATATAGTATTATTAATTCATAAGTACTAATAAATTTTCACAATTAATTTTGTTTAACAGGTAATAAGAAAGAATTAAGTTTATGTTTAGTTATCGTAAAAAAAGTTACAAAATGGAGGTAAAAGGAATATTATGAGAATATTATTTTTTAGAGTTCGAAATAGAGGTGTGGGTTGGAGATGATTTTACTGTATCAGCTGTATATTTAAAGTTTTAGAGTTAAAAATAAAGTTTGGGTTGGAGATGGCCTCACTCATTTCTCTCAAATCCGTTCTCTCTCTTCCTCTCTTTTGCTTCTCTTTTGTTTCTTGCTTCAATCCAAGGTAAACTCTCTCATTTTCTTCTCCCTTTTCATGAATAATGTTGTGGGTTTGTTGGCTCTTGTTTGAAGAACGAATTTCGAGCTAGGGTTTTTGTTTTAGATGAATTTACGAGCAAATTCAGTGTTATTTTTGTTATATATTGGTGGATTCAGGTTGGAAACACATGGATTTTGGTTGGGTGTTGTGATTTGTTGTTTTATTATTTGAAAGTAAAGAAATCCGAATTTTGTGGAGACTTTCTGGATAGTTTGAGATGTTCTTTGGTGAAATGGATGTTAGATGCATATCTAGAGTCAATGTGGGTAGGTTAGAACGTCGGGTTTTGGTTGGTTCGAGATTTGGGACGTTTTGATGTAATTTTCTATCAAAAGGACTGTCAGTGTAATTTTTCATGATTCTGGATATATTGCAGATCAGATCTAATATTTTGCATGTCGGAGACTAATTTGCAATTTTTGAGAGTTAGAGGACTAATTTGAAAATTTTGACGACTATTTAGTAATTTGATAATACTTTGATGATTGATTTGTAAATTTTGAAAAATTTGGGGACTAAAATATAATTTTACATATGTCGGGGGACTAAACTTAAAGTTTACGTAGATTTTGATTTTCAAGACGAGAGTAATAGATTTTCATTCGCAATAAGATTTTCATTCGTTGTGGGTTAGGACGAACATCTGCATAATATGCATATTATGTAATGCCATAGTTACCGTCTCTGATGTTTGTATAATGAATTTTGTATTCAGCTCGGTTGGACTTTCGATGTGACTTGTCATTCCACGATGGTCGGTGATTGGAATATTTGCTCGGTGTCTAGGTGAGTGGATGACAGCTCCAGGCTGTGTCTTCTAAAATTACATGTTTTTTTTATATTTCTGGACTTCGCATGTAATCTGCAATAATTAAAGGATAAGAAATCCTAAAAATCAGATTTACGTGAAAACCTATGTTGTGGAAATGAGATTTCCTCTGTAAATTTTTGACGGTTTCTGAAAATAAATATTATATTTTAACATTTATTACAATTTCAATAACAAACATTCTGTTATGGATTTCAAGGTATACTCTATAGAAAATGTTATTGCTGGATTTAAGAATATTTTCTGAAAAAATGGTTTAATTTGAAATAAGTGAAGTTTATGTACTAAGAATTTTGTTTCTAAAATCAAATGTATTTTGGAATAAATATTTTGTCTAAACATTTGATATATTTAGGTGAATAATTTGTTTGTTATGTATGCTGCCTATTTGAATATTTTAAATATATATTTCAAAATAATTTGTTTGTTATGTATGCTGCCTATCGAATGTGGAGCTCTAATACACATGAAGTAGCCCGTCCAAAAGGTACTAATGACCAAAAACGTCAAGGTCTCACTGGGCGTAGATGCAAAATATTGTCGAATCCAATCAATCTGTAATAGAGAAACAAGGCAACGCAGAAAAATAAAGGGGTCAAACCCAGTGAGTGAGGGACAACACTCCAGATCGCCCCATACGTGCCTCATAAATACTGGTTTGAAAACCATTTGGAAACTAGCACATGCGATATACGACAGGTATACAAACGTATATACTATATACATAGTATGGTTTCCAAGAAAACATTTCGAAATCGTTTGCACCCAAAGCAAACACATTCACGTTAGTAAAATATTATCAATAGTATTTATTTTCCTGAAAACATCATATACTTATCATGGTACCATAGAAATCGTGGTGTGGTCTATGCCACTCTACCACCATATTATGACCAGGGTCCTGCCACTGATCCATAATCCAATCATGTACCGAGCCAGGGTAACATGGCTACCATCTACCTCGATAGCTAGGTATCAACATGCATTGGTATACCAAAGGCTACGTACCCCGTAGCGAATGTGTCCCACAATCAAAAACATAATCAAAGCCATGCATATCTCATCGTCAAATCTCATGGAAACCATATATATATATATATATATATATATATATATATATATATATATATATATCATTCTTCAAAACAAATTCGTGAATATTATTCACATAATCATTTTCATATGATTAACTAATCCTCAGATTAGTCAAATTCACAATTTAGTGATAACACATAAAAAAACATATACAGTTCAAGACACAACCTATATAACTGAAGCTGTCATCCGCTCACCTAGATATCCTAAGCTCTAGGAATCCAATCAGAGACCGTTGGTGGGTGCCTGCTGGTGCAGAAAAGCACGAGATGTTGTAACAAACACAACATAAGAATCATTAAATATGGTACTATGACCTTATGGGATGCATGAATACAATGCAATGCATATGTCGGACTCTCAGCTGAGCTAATCCTAACTAACCGAACACCCTCAAGTGCTCCAAACATCCTTTGTCCCAAAACATATCATAATCATTGAGAATCAATATTCCCAAACTCGGATCATTTACACCTCAAGGTACAAATCATTAAATCCATCCAAACCAACCATGATTATGGTATCTCTAACCTATATTCATCAATATATAACAGAAACCAACTCCAAATAACTCAGAAATCTATGAAAATCCAAACACTAGCTCAGATTATACCAAAATCACATAACCACGAAACTTCCAAAACCGAAACTAAATCTGTTGATCCCAACCTCAATCGATCATAACTTAACATCAAACAACTCCCAAACCCTCAGAATCCCAGAAATCAGAAACATCTAAAAATCTTAGCTAAAATCCTAGACAATTGATCCATGATCAAAATCAAGGAAAAGAAAGGATCAATGAGTAATTCTTACCTTAAAGATCCAAAAGAAATCAAGGAAAAGCAAGAGAAGCAAAGGAAATGGATCTTTGATTCAAAGAATATTTCTAGTGATGAAGAGTGAGTTCTGACAGAAAAAGAATAGTTGAAAAGTATTTATAGCCTTACTCAACCAACATGCCATGTTGCACCTACAATATTCGAGAAGACCTGCCTCTACGTACACAGTACACATGCTTTGCGCGTAATACAACATCTACGTGGGTTGTACCATCCTCAACGTACACAGACGTGTTGAACTGATGATTACCCGGCCTCCAGACCAAGATCTACGCACATTCCACTATGTGCAACGTACACAGTACTTCCCTGCCACTCATGGTGCACACTCCAGTAACATGCAACGCACATTGAACCTCTTCTACGCATACAGACATGCTAAGGCACATCCACGACCAACCTCAAACGTCGATCAACGTACACAGAACCCACCTTTTACGTACATAGAATACCTCCAAAATCTCCAATGCACACAGAACACATGCTAGACTCTTCCAACTGAAATTAACCCTAAAAATCAAGACTCCTCACATCCCTAACATCCCGAAATAGATAGAATGCTATAGTAGTCCGACTGTAACAGTAGGGAATATTACATACTTCCCCCTCAAAATAAGTTCGTCCTCGAATTTTGAAATAAGTAAAATCATACTAAGATCAACACTACCCCCTCTCAAATCTGAGTCACTCAGCTAACTATTGATTAGCTTACCAAAATGCAATCATTCTAAAATAGATATGCAAAGAAAGAAATGAAATTACTGACCTAGGAATCATTAGAAACAAACAAATGTGGATATTTGTGCCACATCTCATCCTCAGACTCCCAGGTAGCCTTCTCTACAGAATGATGTCTCCAAATCACTTTTACTGATGTTATCTCATTGTTCTGCAACCTCTTAACTTGATGATCGATAATCTTTATGGGATCCTCTTTGTAAGATAAATCAGATTGAATCTCTATAGATTGAGGTGTCAGAATGTGAGATGAATTAGGAACATACTTCCTCAAAAGTGATATATGAAACACCGGATGAACAGATGCAAATTGAAGCAGCAACACCAACTCATTCGCAACAGACCCCACACGACCAATGATCTCAAATGGACTAATGCATCTTAGACTCAACTTGCCCTTCTTACCAAATCTCATTACGCCCTTCATTGGTGAGATCTTAAGAAATACATGGTCTCCAATTTCAAATTTTAGATGTTTACACTTTGGATCTGCGTAACTCTTTTGTCGAATATGAGCAGTTTGGATCCTCTGCTGGATCATTCTGACTTTTTTCAGTAGTCTCTAAAATAATATATGGTCACAGTGGCTCTCTCTCTCCAGCCTTCGCCCAACATAAGGGAGACCTACATTTCCTACCATACAATGCTTCATAAGGGGCCATTCCGATACTCAAATGGTACGAGTTGTTGTACGGAAATTCAACCAATGACAAGTAAGAATCCCAACTCCCACCAAAATCCATAATGCATGTTCACAACATATCTTCCAAAGTCTGAATCGTACGTTCAGACTGTCCATCAGACTGCAGATGAAACTGAGACCCTCATGTTCGGATGAAATCGTACGTTTGTACTAAAATACAATCGAGTACCTAACTCCTCCTGTAGTTTACGCCAAAATTGGGATGTAAACTGAGACCCTCTGTCCGAAACTGTAGAGACTGACACTCCATGTAAACATACAATCCGATCGACGTATAATTTTGCCAATCGTGTCGCTCCATATGTCGTCTTAACAGGCAGAAAATATGCCGATTTATTCAATCGATCCACAATCACCCAAATGGAATCATAGCCCGAAGATGTCTTTGGTAACCCAACTACAAAATCCATCGTGATACGATCTCACTTCCACTCTGGAAGAGGTGGTTGTTGTAACAATCCAGAAGGACGCTGGTGTTCAAACTTAACTTGCTGACAAGTCAAACACCGACTAACAAAATTAGCTATCAACTCGTGTCCCTTAACAGTAATTACACAATCTCGAACTCCAGACTTAGTTAGCATCTTACTACCCAAAGGTGAAGATATTTCTAACAAATAGTTTAACTGACTCAAAACTAACCCTGCTTGTTTTACAAAATATGGCATGACAAACGAATACGATGAACCCAAATCAAATAATGTGTATGCAGAAATACCAGAAACAAGTAACATACCAGTTACTGCAACATTGGAGGTTTTGCCCTTTTGACATGTCAAATGATAAACTCGGGCTCGGTCTGGCCTGACCATAACAACTGCCCTGTCCACTCTGACTATGAGCTCTTGAATCAGTGGTACCTCAGCCTACTCCTTTGCCAGCTCTCATGCTAGCAGTGCTCGAACCTCCTGCTACCGACTGAACCGATTGTGATGCTGGCTCACGTCTCAGAGGACAATTAACAATCTTGTGTCTAGGCTACCTACAATAAAAACAAAGTCATGCAGTCCTAACACAAGTACCCGAGTGTTTCTTCCCACAAGTCTCACAAACTGCTTGTGAAGCTCTAGCACTCTGAACCCCAGTACGCACAACTGGATGTACCATGCTGCTACTCTGGGATTCCTGCCTTTGTCTTTAGCTCCCAAATGGATATCTGCATCTGTAATCCGAATGACTACTCTGGCCACGACCCTGCTGGTTTTCAGACACACTATCCATCTTAGCCCTCTTAGGCTCATTTGGCTGCGTCTCATCCTGATACTCCATACTCCTCGCAGCCTCAAAAATCTATATAACTGTAGACAACTATTGGGGGTCGCTACTACCAACCTAAGCTTGAGTAACAACCCTTTCAGGAATTTCCTTGCTAAGGTCTCTTCACTACGGGCCTCTGCAGGTGCATATCTACTCAGCTATCTGAATTCGTCTTCATACTCACAGCAGTCATACCAGGTTCCTGCTGAAACTCATTGAATTCATCTGCCTTTCTATCCCTCTCACTCGGAGGAAGAACCGATAGTATGAGCTCAGTTTTAAACTCTTCCCAAGAATGTATCCCCCTAAACCTCCGATCTTGCCACCATCTAGTTGCTCGTCTAACAGAAATAAAGCCAATCTAACCCTCACCATATCATCGGTGAGCTCAATTGCCTCAAAACATTGCTCAACCGCGAAGGTAAAGTCTTGGGGATCCTCTCCCAACTTTCCAGAAAATCTCAAAGGAGAAAGCTTCATAAACCTAGCCAAACGAGACTCAGCATCTGACTGAGGTACTACCGGAGTCACCGCAGGTGCAGGCGCAACTATCTCTGGCTAGGGTGGAGGAATAGGTGGTGTTATTATCACTGACAGAACTGACTGACCTCCAGTTGCCTGACCAGCTAACAAAGCCTTGACTCGCTCCAAAACCTGAGTAAACCTCTCTAAAACATCCATCTAACCCGCAGGTGGTGGCTGAGGTGCTGGTGCTGCAACCTCAAGCATACTAGCTACGTCAGGATGGCCTGCTACAGATTGATCTGCTGCCTCAACTGGCACACGTCTAGGCCTTCCACGACCTCTACTGTGTCCTCTACCACGACCTCTACCCATGTCTACAAGATGCCACTGCCACAATACCCAAACAAAAATCAAAGAATATTTAGAGGCAATCCAATCGACTCAATCAAAGGTACCTAGGCTCCACACCAATCCCAGACTATACGATAACCTAGTGCTCTGATACCACCTTTGCCACAGCCCGTCTCCAGACCATGACCGGCGTACGAGGCGAACCGTCTATGGGAGCCTGACCCATCTCGCACAAGCCTCATAGAACTACCCTTTTCATTTCTTATTAAAACATTTTCAGTAAAATATTAAAGGAAAATCATATCCATTTATATGAAAATAATATTTACAACCAAATGTGTCGCAGATCAGTATATAAAAACAAAACATAAACCCCATAACCCAACAACATATCGAATGTGGAGCTCTAATACACATGAAGTAGCCCATCCAAAAGGTACTACTGACAAAAAATGTCAAGGTCCCATTGGGTGTAGATGCAAAATGCTTCCAAATCCAATCAATCTGTAACAGAGAAACAAGACAACACAGAAAAATAAAGGAGTCAAACCCATTAAGTAAGGGATAACACTCCAGATCGCCTATACGTGTCTCATAAAGACTGGTTTGAAAATCATTTGGAAACTAGCACATGCGATATACGACACGTATACATACGTATACACTATATACATAGTATGGTTTCCAAGAAAACATTTCAAAATCGTTTGCACCCAAGGCAAACACATGCACGTTAGTAAAATACTATCAATAGTATTTATTTTCCTAAAAACGTCATATACTTATCATGGGATCATATAAATCGTGGTGTGGTCTATGCCACTCTACCACCATATTATGACCAGGGTCCTGCCACTGATCCATAATCCAATCATGCACCGGGCCAGGGTAACATAGTTACCGTCTACCTCGATAGCTAGGTATCAACATGCATTAGTATACCAAAGGCTACGTATTCCACAATAAAAAAACATAATGAAAGCCATGCATATCTTATCGTCAAATCTCATGGAAAATATATATATCAATATATATGTACATATATATATATATGTATGATGAGTGTTCCCGGTTACTAAGACAACCCTTCATGACAGTGCTTTGCATACTCATGTCTAAGACAGCAAAGTAGGGATCGAACCCCACCTACTTGTCCCGGTTTAGGTTCAAGCAAACCAATAAACTTCTTTTTTCTTTTCATTCTTTTCTTTTAATTCAATATCATGCCCGCATTTAGTCAATCATTTCATTCATTAAACAATGAGTTAAACAAGTGACAAAACCAA
>CAODLS013918923.1:0-15563 GCA_948243855.1 Flueggea neowawraea
ACATTTAGAATAGTATTCCTTTTATCTCTATGGTTTTACTATCAAGTCACGTACTTGATGGCACAAAGAAAGAATAAACTATTCATGGAGTTTTATCTTCATAAAACAAATGATGTTTCATAGAAATGAAATGCCTCTTTATTATTAAATAAACCAAAATAACAATGTTTACATAATTGGGCTAGGGCACAAAACTAACATAGATATCTATTTTTAAATTATGTGCGAGAATGGCACCCTAAACGAAACCCAATTCATTTTCATTTCTAACTAAATGCACTTTATTGATATTACTTTGGAAGTCATCACATGTACATGTGCGACTAGATGAGCTAAATAGCATACACGACTTTAAATTGCTAGTTCTGGTAGACAAATGCAGGCAAACGGGATCCAGGAGTACCAAGCAAACTCTTATCCTTCTGAATAGTAATTCCAACCCTCTCATTCATGTCATTCAACACTTCAGATGGACAATCCCATTGGAAAGCATGAAGCAATGCTGCCAAGTAGAAATGCACCATTCTATGAGCAAGTGGCCACCCAACGCAAGATCTTCGTCCTGTCCCAAATGGAAGCAAATTGAAGTCCTGGCCTTTCACATCTACACTTGACCCAATAAACCTTTCTGGCTTAAACTCATATGGGTCTTGCCACACTTTTGGATCCCTAGCAATTCCCCACACATTCACATAGACAATACAATGTTTTGGAACATGATAGCCTCCAACTTCGCACGCCTCGTCCGAACGACGAGGAATTATAAGTGGAACTCCAGGGTGCAGTCGGAAGACTTCTTTAACGGTTGCTTGAAGGTAAGGGAGATTTGGAATGTCACTCTCTACGACAAATCGGTTCTTGCCAACTACTTGGTCTAGTTCTGATATAAGTTTGCTGTAAACATTGTGATTTCGTAAGATCTCGGACATGCCCCACTCAACTGTGCTTGAAGTAGTCTCTGTGCCCGCTATGAACATTTCCTGCAAAGATTTTTGGATTGAATCCATTGGAATGCATTGTAAAAGAAAAAAAAAGTTCACTTTTTAATAGTGAGAAAAAACTAATAACCAATAAATTTAACATTCTCCATATATAAAGCTATAACTAATAGCTTCTATCATTTATTGATGAAATCTTTATTTGATTTTAGCCTCTTTTATTAATATAGGATATATTTAAACAATAAAAGTATTCGTTCAATCATTAGATATCGTTCAAAGCACAGTTTATTTGTTAGAAATGATAAATATATGCAATTGTGCATTAGGAGATATTGATAAAATTGAAAATTTAGTGCTGAAAAATTAAAAAATTAAACACTGAATTATAAGCGCTGAAAACTGAAACAGCTGAATTTATTCATAAAAATTGTTTCGTATTAACAGAAAATTAAGTGCTGAAAACTATTTAGTCATACTCGGAGTTTAGTATCCACCGCTTGAAAGACCACGAAAAGGTTTCTTTTGTGAAAGAAAATAAACATAAAAAAGCAATGAGCATATAAAAACAAGATAATGACTAACCGAAATCATTCCTTTGACAGTGTTTCTGGGAAGTTGATCTAATTGATCACTTGTACCCCTATAATCCAAGAGAACATCCAACAAATCCTTTTTGTCCATTCCGATTTTGCTTCTTCCCAATCGCCTTTCTTCCAGCCTCTCCTCAATTAGCTTCTCATAAAAACTGTCCAATCTGTTAAAAACCTTTGAAACTCTTTTCTTCAAACCTTGTGGATCAATGGTTTTAATATTGGGATAAGATCGGCAATATTTGGAGTACCAATCACTTTTATTAGTTCCCAAAATGCTATCTTCATTTGTCTCCCTTCCTCTTTTGTGTTGTCAAAAAGGCTTTTTGAGCATACCACATTGCTAATCAAATTGGCTAAGGCCACAAAAGCCTCCTCTGCAATATTTATTTGAGTTTTCGAAATTGAAATTTGGTAAAAGTACTTCAACAAGCCATGAACCTATAAAGAAATATAACAAAGCATCAATTTTGATTAGCAATACAACAATTGTAAAATTCTACATATAATGGCATTATACTTGTGTGGGTTATAAGAAGCTTATTCCAGTCTATGGTACTAGTCATTACCGCTATGCAAATTTCTGTTTTTGATAATAAAACAGTAAAAGCAACATTTTATCATGGCAGATCACCTGCCAAATTGGAATGTATACAATCTGGGGAATTCAATCTCCAAACTAAAAGACTCGAACAAGACTACCTTCCGCAATAACTTAGATCGTAAGATTTGTGGATCTACGGACAAAAAATCAACTTTAAATATTGATAAACTGATAATTTAATTATTTAAATATTTAATTGGTATTTTTTTCGAGGATTAGTTATTTAAATATCTTCAAAATTATGCATATTCTCTCATTTATCTCTATTTTTGAAAAATTATCGATTTTGTTTTCCTGAGTATAAAAATAAAAGATTTAAATATTCCAAAAAATATATTTAAATTTAAAAAATGCAATAACATTCAAAATGTATACAAAATTGTCAAATCATTTAATGCAATTACATAATGGCCAAAATTTTTACAAAATGAGTACAAAACGAGAACAAAATGTTCTTAGTTTTGCATATATAAAAATAAGTACAAAATATTTTCAGTATTCTAGATTCGAAAATGAGTACAAAATGTTCTCAGTATTCCAGATACGAAAAATGAGTACAAAATGTTCTCAGTATTCCAAATCAAAAAATGAGTACAAAATGCAAAAGAAAGTCTTCTTCTACATGGGTGACAGAGCTAGGGTTTTGAAACCCTAGCAGTTGCCCTCCCAAGAAGCCCTCTCTCCTATTAATCTCTCTGTCACGCATCAATATTGTTCTCCACCGTTGCCAACTAGAATAACTTCCCACTACAAACAATCTCCCTCCTCAGATCTGGAACAACGAAAAGAAGAAGAAGACGAGCCGAGAGACGAGCACGAACAAGAGAATAAAAGAAGAAAAGAGGCAAACAAGGTGGCAGATGGGAAGGATGAAGAACGAGGAGTCGATAGGAGGCGAAGAGACAATAGAGAGAGGGAGCCGAAGAAGAAGAAGAGGAGGTGAGGCGAGGAGAGAGAAGGAAGATAGGGAGAAGGTGAAGGAGAGGAGGTGAGACCGTGAGAGGGACGACAGAGAAGGGGAGAGGAGAGAGAAAAAAAAAAAAAAAGAGAGTACTAATCATATATTCAATATTAAATTTGAAATTATAATATAAAAAGTTGACAGGTAGGGTGATTTCCTCAAAAATAAAAAGAAGATCTACTACATAAGAGTTCAAAATATATAGGAAATTTTTTCATGGTGTAATATAACAATATTTATCAAAATTTGTGTAGTACGTAATAGAGATACCAGTTTGCTTAACCTAGCATTGAATCCTTGTGCCGTAAAAAAAAAAACACTTTGTCAAAACTACAAATTTGAGAGAGTTGAAACTTACCTCTTTTCGACGAAGTGGTTCAAATTGCTCAAATGGTTTACTAGACAAAAGCTCAGTGATCAAAACTCTCCGAAGTACTTTCCACAAAAAACCATATGGTGCAAAAATGATGGACATGGCATTGTATGAAATAAGTCGAATGGCTTCGGTGATGTTACGACTACAAATGGAACCTTCTTTAACCTTAAGCACCTCCTGTGCCATTTCAGGTGATGTTACAACTATGGCTGGTTTTAACCCTAGATTAATGCTAAATATTGGGCCATAGATCTTGGAAAAACTAAAGAAGTCTTCATGTAAGCGTTCGGTCAAGCTAGGAAGGTTTCCGAGCAATGGCCAACCAGTAGGTCCCGGCGGAGCATTCTTCCAGTTTTTGCGGCGGCCGGCGAGAAGCACTGGTATGAGAAAATAGGCAACAATGGAGCTGCAAATTGCAATGCTTATAGAGAGAGGCATGGAAGCAATGAATGAAAATGAAGAGTGATGCCAACTCATGAATGCCATCTTTCTGCGTTATTTTGTTCTGAAAAAGTGTTAACATACAAAAATATTTATAGAGAAGCCTTGGTGGCTTAATAAATTTGGTATCTTTTTTTTTTTCTTTCTGATTTATTAACTAGAAGACAAGTTTGTTTCCATATTTTAAAATAAGACAGAATAAAAAAACCTTTTTTGTTGTTTACAGCTCAACGTTTTAGGTTCGAATTTTGGTGAAGGTAAGAAATAAAATAATTGATGTAGACTTTGTCCACCCCTCTCCCATTAAAAAAAACTATTTAATTAACAAAAGTCTGTAGGAATTTAAGGCATTTATTTTTGGACTTTCGACTTTCTAAATCAGGTCATTGATACATGGCAGTTTAATCATTTCTAAATCAGATCATTTAAAAAAACTATTTAATTAACAGAAGTTTGTAGGGATTTAAGGCATTTATTTTTGGACTTTCAACTTTCTAAATCAGATCATAGATATATGGCAGTTTAATCATTTCTTAGAACTTTTACTTACCATATCTACTTTACATTTCAAGACTATGGAAAACGTCAGACATGCTAGTAAATTATGCACACAAAAAAATCCAACAGCGTTCCGTGTGAAGGCCTAGCAAACTCTTATGTTTTTTTTTAAACGGAATAAACTTTCATTTCATAACATTAAACATTAGTACAAAGATTAATCATCAGTACAAGGATCAAAGTAATCAACCAGTCAAACATAGAAACCCAGGCCACAACACATGAGCCGCTGATTACATTAGAAATCAATACCAGACAATCAATGAACCTACATAACTAACAAACAACCCACACAAAGATGTGACAAAAACACCCACACAAGTGACAAAAACAAAATCAGGCACCATAGTGAAGGAAAACGAACTGAGCAGATTGAAAAGTTGAATGACAAGCAAGAGGGATGTGAAGGAGGACCAACACGAAGGAGCCAGCAACTGAACCGTCACCACCAACATAATCGATACATACAAGTTCAAAGAGGAACCAATGAAACTGCCCCATAACCGCTGGACGTATTGTTGGAAAAAATGGTCATTCTATGACAAACCTGGTTCGGTTAAGGTGAGAATCATGACCATAAGTCAATTCAATTAGGTGAGCTTAATTGACTAAATAAACGAGATGAATTCCTTATGTGTGTGTACGAAGGTTCATGTGGCACTTGTATAAATACTATTTCTTAAACCCTGACTAAAGTTAGACATTAATCACTTAGAATGGCCATACAAAAACATCACCTCTCCACATAAAGAGAGGAGGTCGTCTGCCAAGAAAAGGGAGTTCATTCCTTTTCCTCCTACTAAGATCTAATCATGTGTTGTGGTATCTTCGTGCGACATCTAGAAAATAAAATAGTTGGACATTCCTATCTTAACAAGATCGTGATTTATTCACAAAATTGGCATATCAACTTAGATCATGTCTTTGTGATTATTTCTAATGCGTTTATGAGTAAGTAAGTCGAATTGTTTATTTTTTATCCGTTCATTATATTGGTTTGGTTCGATTGCACCGATACCTTCATTGGTAAAAAAGTGTACGCTAAACCTCATTGAATGTGTTCATACTTCATAGATTCATGTTGGTTTGTTAATCTAGATGTTTTTCATATTTGTGTTGTATGTCGTTTTGTTCATCTTGATTTTTTGTCAATCTGCTTTCAAATGGGGAGAGACAAGAGGTTATAATATAAGTTTTGAATTTTGAAATTTCAAGCCCACCAATAAAATCAAGGACCTCAAAAATTTTAACATGTCAAGGAAACGGTGACCAGAATCACCTGGAAAGGCGACACGTGTAAGCCATGTACAGTCACTTTCCCAGAAACAAGCGCGTCAGGTGGCGAGGTAAGGTCTGCAACTTATGATGCATTAAGGCTGAGCTAGCTAGCCAAGATTGGTTTCACATAGAGACATATAAAAGAGGTTCAACCGAAGGAAAGTTGATTATGGTGCATTAGACCTACAAAAGATAGACACATTGCAATTACCACCATACGTATGACACGAAACTGTCCTCACTATACAACCACATCAGTAACAAGGTCCAATAACGAGGATAGCTACTTTAAGACTGACCCCACAACTTGGACTTATATTCCATGTCAAGCACATACGGACCAATCATGGTCTGCCACATGTTATATGGGTTGTGTGGCTACACTTGGATCTAACACTTGGCAGAAGTGAGGAAGGAGCACGTGATGGCGCGTGAAACTCCCTCCATATGGCAAGTGGAAGCACCTGCCACGTCATACAACCACAAAAATTTTCAAATTTTTTTGGAAGATTTAAAATTTATATTTTTCTAGGGTTTTTGGTAGAGTTTGCACAATTTTTCAACATTTGATAACTTTTTTTTTGAATTTTAAACAATTTAAAATTGTTCAAAAATTATGTAAATTGTGTTTTCTGCTATATGTTTTTCTCAAAATTAGTTTTGATTTTTAATGTGCATGTATGGTTCTTATTTAGATATTTGAGATAAAAATTCAATAGTGGTAATATGAATATATGTAGAGGCACATTCTATTTGTGATTAATTACAGTGATTGTAATGGTTAACTTGACATATAAATCATTTGATTTAAAATGAGATAAAATTATATTGCACTGAGTGACATGAGAATAAAGAAAAGATTCGCATAACTCCCAAAGTGAGTATATTTAGGAAGGTGCTCATGAGAAAAGATGTAATTGTGTGTAATGTGTGCGAAGTGATAATGATTCGCTCTTAACCCATATTGGCTAAGTCATTGGTCCAACCTAGAATCCCAGGGGAACATGATTACATAAGAGTCATCGAGAGACCCTTAAAGATTCTAGAAAGTAAGAGCATTTAAGAAATCTTTGATCAAGGTTGCTCTATGATCACAAAAAGTGATTGCTATAAGTGATGCGCTCATTATATGGTTGTTTATCTAATAAAATTATTGAGGTGTTGGTTCACTCACTTATGAGTTCTAATCTAACACATTGATAATGGTCCATTATGTGTTTGTGATATATATGGAGTGGGCAAAAGTTACGTGTGTAAAGATGGAGTTAAGCACGTAATTTTGCACAGGATTGAACTTAAAGCTACAAGAAGCCACTTAAGCACGTAAAAGATGATTTACGCATGCATATCTCATATATGTGCGCATAAACTCTCAGTTGTGCGTGTAACGAGGCCTAGTTAGGCTAAAATCAAGTGAAATAGTGTGTTTCGATGCTTGGGCTTATAAATACCTCTTCCAACTGACTTCTTCATAATTTTTCACTACCAAACCTTCCAAACTCTTTCTAAACGTCTCTCCTCTCCTCTTATTGTCTCTCCATCAATTCCTTTCAAGATATTGAGGTAAGAATGCTCTCTCCGTGTGTTTGGCTTATTATTGAACTTTCAATGCTTAATCTATGATAAGTGTTTGGGTTTGTACTTTCCAACATGTGGTTCTTTAGGCTTTGGAATTGAATATCTTGTATCGATAAGATGTGGAAGTAATAATGGGACAAGAATTGAGTGACAATGTTTGAGAACATCCTTTGAGTTGTTGATTATGAGCTAACGCCACCATGTCAGATTGTCTTTGTGCATTTTGGCATTTTGTGTTTCACTTCTTAGGGAATATGTTCCCTATCTGCCCCATGTCTTGTCACCAGAGTCAATTATGGTTAGGCTCGATTAGTCCTTTGTTAGAGTGTCAGTGAGAGTTATAGATCAGTGAGTTGACAAACTTTGGACTGAAGGAATCATGTCAGTCAAAGTCCTATAGGGGCACCATTCTGATGAGTTAGGCATAGATATCCACACTTATTCGATTCTGCAGATGAATAGGTCAGTACCTTCTACTAATTTTTAGAAATTAGCCCTCATGTTTAGTCGTAATGTTGATGATGCCGCACAACAAATACTTATCGACTTGTTAGGAGTATAGTTAGGATGAAGGCACAATAATACCTTGGGTTACCGACTCTAAAGGGGCAGAAACAAGACAAAGTTTTTTGCCTACATCAAGGAAAAAGTGTGGAGTAGAATTTCCAAGAAGAACTGACATTTCTTGTTGAGAGTAGGGAAAGAGGTCTTGTTCAAAGCAGTGCTTAAGCCATATCTATAATTGTCTTTCTATTTTCGTTGGAGTTATGTAATGAGATAGAGAATGATGAATTCCTTTTGGTGGGGTATGTAACCTAATAGAGGTCATGGTATTCATTGGTTCCGATGGAAGAGAATGTGCAATTGCAAGGAGTATGGTGGGTTGGGATTTGTGACCTATATGATTTTAATGTCTCTATGTTACAAAAAAAATTATGGCGGATTCTTTTGCATCCTAATTCTCATGTTGTTCAGGTATTAAAAGCTAGATATATATCATCTAAGCTCAAATTTTGTGGAAGCTAAGATGGGATATGACCCAAGTTTCATATGGATGAGCTTCATGGATACTCGAAATTTAATTAAGGAAGGGTTGTTATGGCATGTTGGTTCTGGTGACAAATTTGTTTTTGGTAAGATTCTTGGCTTACTAGAGAGGGTAGTGCATATATGGAGACTCCACCTTTGGAAGAGCTTGAAAATATGACCATATCTTATTTGATTGAGCATAGTAATAGAATGTAGGATGTTGGCCTTGTACAAACTTTATTTAACCAGGTTGATCAGAACGCATTTTGAGCATCCATATCAGCTTGTAGAACTGGGAGGATGTGCTAGTTTGGAAGCATGAAAGAAAAAATATATTATATGATATGCTCCACTAACCATTATTTACATGAAGCCTAGGGGCCTATTGTTAATGATGGTTCGTTTATTTTGGAAAAGGTTTTGGAAGTAGAAAGTCTCGTCGAAAGTGCCTAATTTGTGTTGGTGTTCGTGTAGTGGTTGTTTACTAGTCAATGAGTTGTTGAGAGGAAAAAGATTCGTTATGATCACATCTGCCCTTGTTGTGGTGGTGAGATTGAGACTATCCTTCATACCATTGTGAGTTGTATGTCCCTTAATTCTAACATTTCTTTGTTGTGGTTGCAGAAAATTTCAATAACTTCTTTGTTGCACAAACAGGACTTTCTCTCATGATTTATTGACCTATTTGGAGTCGAAAAAATGCTCTTGATGGCAGCAACAATCAAAACCCACTGCTATTGTGATCAAAGTTAAGATTAGGGATGTTCAAAGATTAGAAGATGGCTCATAACCTTATTTTAGTTGAGACTGACGTGAATGAATAGTCCCATGCAAGTGATGCTCACGTCATCAATCATAATCAGTTGTCCAATCTGCACTTAACACGTTGCAGAGCACCAGATAGTGGTTGTTTAAAGCCCAATACTGAGCAACAATTCATTTGGACAAACAAAAGGCTGGGTTTGATTTTGTGTTAATGAATTATGAAGGAACGTGTCTGAAAACTTAGCTCTAGTCTATACAAGGTGTTATGGAACCAAATGATGTCGAGGGAATTTGTGTTTGAGAAGCTCTCTCTTGGATAAAAGGAAGCAATTGACTCGCATCCAAGTAAAAACAGATTGCCAAAGGATCACTTCTGCTTTTTATTCTAATATTTTCAATTATGATTTTTCTATTTTTTCATGTGTTGCTGCTGATTGTAAAATCTTGCTTAATGATTTGCTAGATGTTAAGATAGTTTTTCTAGGAGGTATGCGAATCAAGTAGCTCATTCGCTAGCTAGGCTTCTAATCCTCCCCAATTCTTGTGTGCATTTTTTCATACATAAGTCATTTGCAGGAATGACTACATGGAGCAAGTAGCTCCATGAATAGCGTGGGGCAACTTGTCATTTTATGGCCACGTAGGAGTAGTCGTGGATGAGTCTGTATGAATGGTCATAGTGTTGTAATGCCTATTTTGTCCTTCAATTTTTTTTTTTGAAAGATTATCTTGTTTTTGTTCTAGAAGTGCGCTTCATAACCAACTCATCTCGTCCTTCCTTCCACTTCAAAGTAAAACTTCCCATTTTCACAACTAACATGCACTCCACCAATCTTCACCGACCACCGTACCCATGGCGGTCACCAATAACATAACTAATGGATCAAGTTCGATCAACATTAAAATTTTTCTATGTTTCGATGATGAACAAAAGCCAATAATTGAAGTTAGATAAGTTGGAAAGCTCGAAAATACGAAACTAGTCACAAGCAATGATGAAATGCACATTTGTCTTGAAGAAACACGTGTAATACATCAAGAAAAGGGAAAAAAAGTTGGGAACATGGATCAAACATATTATCCATTCCCTCACTCCAAAACACCAAAGATCAAACTAGACCCAAATTTAAGAGCATTAAGTTCACATGCACTCAACTCTAGCATAGGGCTTTTTCATTGTATTCCTTTTGTAAAACAATTGAGTGGAAAAGATTTGTTGTGAACCTAGAGAAAACAACATTGTAAGACTTTAGAGGTACGAGTCAAAATTAACCTTGTCTAGACTCTAGAGATGTGAGCCGCAATCAACCTTATTGGCTTTTGTTGGAGAATTTTCCCGGAGATGCCTCGGTTGAGTTTGGAGAGTGGAAGCAAGTTAGAGTGAAGAGAGAAAACAACACCGCAATTTATAGTGGTTCGACTAACTATGCCTGCGTCCACTACCTAAGTCTCACTTAGACTTTTCACTATAACGGAGATTGATTCCAGCTCAATTCAACAAAGTCTTACAACAAGGTTGATTACGGCTCACCCCTCTAAGGCTAACAAGGTTGATTACGGCTCACCCATCTAAAGCCTACAAGGTTGATTACGGCTCACACCTCTAAAGCCTACCCAAAGTTGATTTCGGCTCAAACCTCTAAAGTCATTACAATGTTGTTTTCTCTAGGCTCACAACAAACCTTTCTCACTCTCAAAGTGTTTACAAAATGTTTACAAAAACTGAAAGCTCTATACTATAGTTTGGTTGTATGAAATTAATGCTCTTGATCTTGATCTCTAGCTAGATTTGGTGTTTTGAAGTGAGGGGAATGATGAAAATGATTTGGACTTGAATCCATATGTTCATCCACGTTTTTCTGTCCTTCCTTGATGTATTTATAGCCTCTCCAAGTGATATGACAGTTGGTGGAGATAAAATAGCTATTAGAGTACGTTTCTGCCCATTGCAGCTATTTGTGCCACTCTCACGTACGTCAATTTATTCTCACATACATTACTTGAGAATCTTTGCATATCACGTACATGTGTTGTTAATATCACGTACGTTGATCAAGCTCCAGCATGATTCACGTATGTCAACGATATCTTGCATACGTTAGATGTGTCTCACATACGTAAGTATATTCTCACGTACGTGAGTTTGCTCTTTTCATCATTCAATTTGCTTCTGCTTGTCTTCACGCCTTATCTCACGTACGCTACTATTTATTGACGTATGTGAAGCACTTGCAGTGGCTTGTTTCGCAACTCCGAGCTTTCCAACTTGTTTCTCTTCAAGTCAAACATTTTGCTTATCATAAAAACATAAAAAGGAACTTAATGTTGATCACCCTTGATCCAACAGCTTTAGAGGTTTGAGCCGTAATCAACCTTGGTATATGACTTTGTCGGATTGAGCTAAAATCAAACATTGAGATAGTGGAAATCCTAAGTCATACTTAGGTAGTGGACGTATGCATGGTTCACCGAACCGCTATAAATCTTGGCGTTGTTTTCTCTCTTACTTCAACCCACTTATGCTCTCCAAACTCCTAAGGCATCAACCGAAAATTCTTCAACAATAACTGATATCCCAAACGTCATAGCCTTTCTCTGCTCCATCCCCATCGTTGTCATTGGCATTTTTCTCGGCTCCAAGCCCAACGACAGGTGTGCATCCACTTTTTTTGGTGGCTTGTCATGCTCCATGACATCCTCATCCTCATCGTCTCCCTCATCGGCTTCGTTGGAGCTTATTGGTACAAAGAGACCCTTCTTGCCTTCTATATCTGTTGTATGTCCATGCTCATAGTCCTCCACTTGATACAGCTTATGTTCGCGTTTGTTGTCAGGTAGAGCAAAAAAAACATCTCCTCCCCTCTCTCACACTGCCTGAATTCATTATTGGCAGAGAAATTTCTATGGGAAAACCAAACCACGTCTCTCTTTGACATGCTTTTCAGCAACCTTCATAGAGACCTCATTAGAACATAATCTGGATATTCTTCAGTTATGAAAGAAGTATCTTTGTAGTATTTCTCTATTCCCTGAAGTTGTGAATTAAATTATGAAGTAACCTAGAGATTTATGTTGACTCTCAGTTTTGATGATTTAAACAAAAAATGTGAAAAAATTAAGTAATGCACGTTGTAGTTGAAGCTAAGCACATATTAGTATGATCAAGGCGCATTATACCAGTTGCAAGTCACGTTGATCATATTTAAGGTTTCCAAAAACATCACAAGTCACGTAGCATCAGATGCAAGTCACGTTAACAAGGATCACTTAGGAAATAGAACGATCCTGAATCATACAATGCGCGTTGCACATGGTCCAAGTCACGTTATGAGAATGTTGAGCTCACTGGATGGATTGCAAAAGAATACAAGTCACGTTGTGAGGTATGCAAGTCACGTTATGACAAAAACGAACTCTCTGGACTGACTGGACATGCTTACAAGTCACGTTGTGAAACATACAAGTCACATTGATGGAATGTACACAAGACCTAAAGTGGAGTTTCAAGGCAACACTCACATTTCTGTTGTAATTCATAACTAAAATATGACATTCATATAAGGATAATATAGAGGAAATAAAAAAAAATTAATTGTAGAATTCCACCAAGGATCCATGTATATCGACAATCACGATTAGGGTTAGGATTTTATCTTAAAACCAAAGCTCGATTGAGTGGATGAATGGAATGTTGATGCAGCTTTTATTATAAACTCAAAACTCTTTCAACCACATTTCCTTTGCTCGAACATGATCAATGGTATCCACACGAACGAACTCCTTTGGATGAATGATGTGTACTAGCACTTAGAATCACTATTCTAATTCTCATAAATAATTTTCTCTCTTTGTTTGTGGCACTCACAAATTCGGTTTTGCCATGAAAAATATGACAAATGTGTGCTCCTATTTATAGGCATATGTGAAAACCTAAATAGGTGCACTAGGGTTAGAAAGAACCTTCTCCTTGTCCCTCAAGAATGCGACCAACCCTAATCAAGGAAGAGTGTGCCAAATTTCTTCCTTGATTGGGTGCCCAATTTCCTCTTCCTTGGCCACCAAGGATTCGGCCATTGTCCCTTTTAGGAAGAGTGTGCCGAATTCCTCTTCTAGTCCTACTAGAGTTTGCCTATTCTTTTCACACAATAATAAGAATTCCTAAAAAATAGGAGTGGTGGCCGAATTTCTACTAGGGTTTTATTATGTTATTGGGCTTGTAATTATACGATACACTATCATTAAATAAATCACTTTATTATTAATATCTATGGGCCTAATTTATGTCACATAATATCTTATATCATAAATAAGATATAAATTATAAAACCTTGAATTAATATTAATTAATCAAATTAATTATCCTAATAATTCATTTAACAAACGAGATAACATTTGTAATCAAATCCAATTTGTTTTAGTGTGTGACCCAATAGGTCCACTCGAAATTGGCAATGGGCCTCGTCCCAAACCCTTGGGCCCAAAGTCCATAAGCAGTATCTAGTAATACATTATGACAACTCAAAGTCAAGTGGAGTTGGTGATCCGAGTTAACATTTCACAGTTTGATGTTTAGTCCTTTTGTTTCACGATATCTATACTAAGCATAAGGCATGGTCATATGTCAACCTTATGTTGCTTAATGTGTTTCTTGATCCTAAGTAGATTGATATACAAAGGACATTGATAAACCCATTTATCAATTCATTTGAGTATGCATACATTCCATCAATCCTACTCATCAAGTGGCCTAACGATATCACTCTTCACAAGAGGAACAAATCAATCACTCTCACTATCACTCCTCTACAAGATTCAAGGCATATCCAATCATAACCTTTATTGTTACCCTATTACGGATAACATTTGACTAAGTCAAAACATGTGATTCCTCATGTAGGAGTCGATAGTGAGTTTCAATCAGATGACTCAAATATCACCACTGTATGAAAGCTACTTGTGACATTCATCCATGAAGTGCTTTCATAGTGGGCTAGTCCAATACATGTTCCCTAACATGTATCTATGTTCTAAGTGATATCTCATATCCATAATCAGTAAAACGTGATTATCCTCTTACCAACATACTAACATTGGCTTGTCATCATTCCCATGATAACAATCGATTATAGACTTTTAGAATAGTATTCTTTTTAACTTATGGTTTTACTATCAAGTCACACTCGATGACATAAGAAAAACTATTTATGGAAGTTTTATTGTCATAAACAATATAATATTTCATATATATGAAATAAAATGCCTCTTTTGTTAAATAATAAATGTAATGACAAATTATATCAATGATTAGACTAGGGCACAAACTAACAATCTCCCACTTATACTAGTCTCAATCAGGAATGAACCTAACACCTAAAGACATGATGTGTCTTTCATGTTTTGGTTCAATGAGAGCCTTTGTCAAAGGATCCGCTACATTGTCATTGGTGTTAACTTTGCATATCTTAACATCACATCTTTCGAATTTCTCTCGAATAAGGTGAAAACGTCTAAGTATGTGCTTGGTTCTTTGTGATATCACAACACAAGTCTACTGGGTTTACGATGCTTGGGACAACATCCAAACCAGTAATGAACTTCTTGAGCCAAACAAATTCCTTTGCTTCATCTAACGCGGCTATGTACTCAGGCTTTGTAGTAGAATTGACCATTCCTTTCTTGGAAATCAGCACACTAAACCCCTTTCAGCATTTTATCAGCATACACACTTTGACTTAGTCCAATTAGCCTCTTAGATCTATCTCTATAAATTTTGCATCCTTAGGATAAGTGAGGCTTTACCTAAGTCTTTCTTTGTGAAACACTTTCTTAATCAAGTCTTGAAACTCTTCAAGGTTGGAACATCGTTTCCAATGATAAAGATGTTGTTATCATACAGTACTAAGAACACTATTGCACTCCCACTAACCTTCTTGTATACACAAGGCTCATCTTCATTTTTTATGAATCCAAACTCTTTGACTATTTCATCAAAATGAAGATTCCTACTTCGGGATGCTTGCTTCAATCTATAAATGAATCTTTGAAGCTTGCATACCTTACTAGGATTCTTAGGATCGAAAAAACCCTCTAGTTGTATTATGTACACATAGTTTCCATTTAGAAAAGCAATTTTGGCATCCATTTGCCATATCTCATAGTCATAATATGCTGCTATGGCAAGAATAATCCTAATGGATTTGAGCATGATGACTGGTGAAAAGGTTTCGCCATAGTCAATACCATGATTTTGTCTAAAACTTTTTGCAATAAGTCTTGCTTTGAAGATCCCATCGACTTTTATCTTATAAATCCATTTGCAATCAACGATTTTGGCTACATCGGGTGGATCCACCAAGTTTCAAATTTGGTTGTCATACATAGATTGCATTTCTAATTTCATGGCTTCATGCCATGTTGTAGAATTTGGATCTAAAAATGCCTC
>CAODLS013920064.1:0-10230 GCA_948243855.1 Flueggea neowawraea
TATAGACGGTTCACCTTGTACGCCGGTCACCGGCCCAACTCGGGTCGTGACAGCGGCGACGGCGGAAAGCTTCTGTTAGGGCTAGGATTTCCTGGAAACCCTAGAATGAATTAGTGTAAAATTGTTTTTAAGTCCCCGAACATGCTATTTTTTCATATAATGTCCCTGAACTTGTTGTTTTAAAATTCATTTTAACATTTAAAAAAACATTGTTTTTTGTTCATAATGGTTCACAATAATGTATAATATAATGTAAATCATTTTGTTAACTATTGTGAATGTCAAAATCGACTCTGAAAAAATATTTTTAAAGAACAAATTCGTTTAAAATTTCTAAAAAATAATTAATTTTTTTAGACTTTTTAAAAAATATGTATTGTGTGAACTATTATAAACGAAATTTGTAAATATTGTGAATTTGTTGTTTTTTAGTTCAAAATGGTTCACAATAATTTACATAATTTTGTGAACTATTGTGAACATCAAAATCGATCCTAAAAAATATTTTTTAAGGGTCGAATTCGTTTAAAATTCCTAAAAAAAATTAAAAAAAATCATTTAGACTTTTTGGAAAATATGAATTATGTGAACCTTTTAAAATATGTATTATGTAAAAAAAGAACTCCACATATGTGAACTATTGTGAACAAAAAAATTACTAAATTTGTTGAAAATTTTTAACAAAATAATTAAAAAAATTATTTAGACTTCTTCTGAAAATATGAATTGTGTACTCTATTATGAACCATTATGAACTCAAAACACAATCTGAATTAGAAAAACAAGAGTGGTTGCTAGTGAGCCTTAGAAAACTAGTGGGTAAAATTTTTCTAGTTGACCCCGCAAAAACTAGGAATTTGGTTTTCTTGTTGAGCCCGCATAAACAAGGTGTAACGGTTTGCTTGTTGAGCCTGCAAAAATAAGTGTTGTAAATGGTTTCCCTTCTTCGGAAGTGAGGAGTTAATGTATTGAAATTCTTGAGTGGATTTCTAGGAGTGGACGTAGGTCAAGAGGACCAAACCACTATAAATATTGGGCTTTAATTTCTCTATCCCTCTCTCTCTTTATTTGATTTACATTTGCATTTGATTTATTGTTGAGTGTGTGGATTGGATCTTTAGAGCTTCCGCATTTAACTTTGACATTGATTTCAAAAGAACTTTATTATTTGTTTTTATTTAGCAAAATATTTTCAACAACGTTTCAAACTCTTTAAATTTTCAATTCACCCCCTCTTGAACTGTCATTCCATTATGTATTGGGATTACATGATATTCCATGACACATTCACGTGAAGAATCAAAGGTGTGATATTGAAATTTCGTCAATGCACGTAACAAGTGTTTCAAGCGCACAAGACAGCTGATTAACGCAAATTGTAAGGAATGCTATGCACATAGTAGTCACCTGGTGTCTAATCAGTTCAAGCAGTGACTACTGAACTCTATCTTATGCACGCAAAAGAATACAAAATGCGTGTAATACATTGATGAAGTTATGTACTATGCACGCAGTGTGTGTTTAACGAACGTAGTATGGGTTGACGTCATAGATTTCAACATTCTGTAACTATCTCACAATGGCTACTTCAAGGACAGTAACGACTACATTTGGAAGCCTATCTATAAATAGAGTCATCCAATATAGAAAAGACAAGAGAGACTTTTCAAGAGTGTGCCCAAGCTTTGCTAGTTTGATTCTTGACTTTCTCTCTTCTTGAGCCTCATTGCATTCTTATACGAACTGAGTTTTGATCTGCATTTCTGTTATTGAGTTGGTGTGAGATATTGTTATTAACTTCGTGAATCCACTTGTAATCAAACTTTAGTGTTAAAGCTTGAGAGTAGTATATGTTTGCTTATTGAAGCCTTGAAAAACAAGAGTGGTTTCTAGTGATCCTTAGAAACTAAGATTGGTTTTCTTGTTGGCCTAAAAACAAGTGTGTAAGAAGGTTTCTTGTGATCCAGCAAAACAAAAAGTGTGTAATGGTTTGCCTCCACCTTGCAAGTGAGGAAGACTTAGTGGATTCAAACTCTCTGGTGAGTTAGATAAGTGGACGTAGGTCAAAGATGACCAAATCACTATAAATCGAGGATTTCTATCTTCTATCCCTTCATCTCTTTACTGTTATCATTTTCATTTATTGTTGTTGTGTATTGGATTTAATTTCAGTTGTGATATTTGATATATTGTTCAAAAGGTTTTCAAAATTTACTTGTTAAATCCAATTCACCCCCTCTTAGATTGTCATATTAGGATTTCAAGAGAAGCTCTTGGTGACACACTGGTGATGACCGGGCCCAAGCATCCAGGCCTGAGGAAGGTGAAGAATTGTGCTGACTGATAAAGCCCTTGTCTAGTTGTGCCAACTGGTAAAACCCTTTGTCTAGTGTGAGTGGTGGGGTCAGCTCGTAGATGGGTGGAGTCATGGAAAGAGCTATTGGGTTAAAAAATTCCACATTAGTACTCAAGAAGGCCCAATAAAATTCAGTAATACTGAGAGTGGTTTTCATTGCAGGGGGAGAAGGCCTAAGCCCAATGTGGAAGAGATTTACACTTGAAAGAGAGATTGTTAGGATACAAGTGTGAATGATAATTGTCCCACATTGGAGAGTTATGGTGTATGTGAATGATTTATAAGTGGTGTGGACCTATAATCCATTACCTTAAGGTTTTGGGTAAAAGATATAGTTTCAAGTTCACTTGTGTGCTTCTTCACTAAGCCCACATGCGAGGCGAATTTTTCCAAGGCTCTTGGTTCCAACAAAGTCGATTATGTGATTGATGAAGAAATTCCTGCTCCAACTTTTGAAAATGCAAACCTTAATGCCATAATGGCTTATAAAAATACATGTATGACCAGTGACAGACTTAGAATTAAATTCATTCAGGAGTCCAACGACAAACAAATTAGTGGTAAAAATTTTGATATTATATATTTATAAAAAATATTTCAAAATGAACGAGTATAGAAAAAAATATTATAAATAATGTTGCTAGGAATATTATGCTAACTTTTATGATGTCACGACTCATTTTCGGACCATGACTGATGTACAAGGATAACCGAATCATAGGCCCGACCTCATTCCGCACAAGCCTCAGATATGCAGAACATCTATCCAACTTCTTATTTAAAACATTCATTTAGCAATATTAATTTTAAAACCTCATTTCGTATTGTACAACAATAATGTAATTAGTATAGTTAAAATGAAATAAATAATTAATAGAATAAATAATTTAATTATCAAATTACAAAATAAGAATTTATGAATAAAAATAATTTAAAATAATTCATTATCAAACATAATATCGGACTCATAAACCCTCAGTGTGGAGCATCTAACATGTACACTGACTTGCCTGACCCAAAGGGCTCTTGCGACATAATCGAATGCCTCACTGAGAGCCAAAGATCTGACCAAGCAAAATATTGATTAACCTAAAAAATAAGTTACAAATAAACAAGGAAAAAGAAGGGGTGAGTATAACTCAGTGAGGGACGACACTCTACGTCGATTGATACGGACATCACAAGGATTGTTTTCAAAACCTTTTTGAAAACTACCACATGCAATATACATGGATACTATAATATACACTCTAATCTATAGTATAATTTGAAAACAAGTTCACCCTCAACAGACAACAATCAATCATGTAGATATTGATAGTACACATACATTTAACCTAATTGACTAAGGGATCGAGACCAAATGGATCTGATCAACTTAACTGACTAATAGTTGTGGACAACACCACCTGATACTAGGTGTTTGGCCGAACACGCAATGCTACCACTAACGCTGGTAACTAGGCCTTTGCTGATCGACGACATACCGAAGACAACGCCATATCCGTAGCTTAGTGTCCCAGATCCATATATATAATACATAATAATATTGATACTGATAACATGCAAACATGAAGATAATATTATACTTATATTGATATAATCGACAATTATACTGATACTGATAATTATCACAATTTTAATCCTTTTTCCTTTTAGGCCTTGCCTTTACTTAATCTGGTTAATAGATTAGTAAATCATGTCAAAAACATATAAATTTCTAAAAGGCAGCTTACGTGCCTAAAGTTGCCGTCACACTTACCTGGCAGTTCGAACTGGCAGATCAGACACGTGAAAATAGACTCGGTCCCAATAAAAATAGAATGACAATCCAAGAGGAGGGTGAATTAGAGTTTTAAAAAGTTTGAAAAACTTTGTTGAAAATCTTTTGCAATTAAAAAAAATAACAAAATTGAATGCGGAAGCTAAAAAAAAAACAATTTATAAAAACCAATTCACAAATACTGTAGAGCAAGTATGAAGCAAAATAAAGAGAGTACGGAGAGAGAAATCAAAGCCCAATATTTGTAGTGGTTCGGTCCTCTTGACCTAAGTCCACTCCTTCGAGATCCACTCAAGAATTTCAATCCATTAATTCCTCACTTCCGGGTGGAGGGAAACCGTTTATACCACTTGTTTTTGCGGGCTCAACAAGCAAACCGTTACACTTTATTTTTGCGGGCTCAATAAGAAAACCGTTACACCTTGTTTTTGACGGCTCAACAAGAAAACCATTTACCACTTGTTTTAGGGACAAAACAAGCAAACCAAATCTCTAGTTTTCTAAGTCTCACTAGCAACCACTCTTGTTTTTCTAAGGTACAATAAGGAAGCCTATCTACCCAAATCAATCAACCTTGTTTGATACAAAATCAGCCCAATGGTATAATAGTTTTAAACTCATACAAACTCAACTATAAGATTGGAAGTAAATAGCTCAAATGAGTTAGGAAGGAAGAGAAGAGAGATAAAATGAATAACAAGTCTTGGCAAAAGTCTCTCTCTTTTCTCTTTTGACATGGGACAACTATTTATAGTCACTCTTAAGAATATAGCCGTTGGAGCCTTGAAGTAGCCGTTGTGACACAAATAGAAAGTTTGTCCATCATTGACGTCACCTATATTACGTGCGTTATACAACGTCTACGTGCATAGTACCATGTTCAACTGAGTTCTATGTGACTTAATCTTCCTTGTACATGCATAGGATTCGACCCAGTAACCACTTCCTTGAATGGATTGGCCTCTACGTGCATTGTCCTTCTTCTACGTGTATAGTATCATGATCAACGTGAATTGTACCGCATACTGCGTGCATTGGACTGACTTCTAGAATTATGCATTTTCACCCAGTGGCTTACTACGTGCACAATATCTTATTCTACGTGCGTAGAAGGCTTTGTTCAGGATTGCACCGTTGATTCTTCATGTGACTGTGCCAGTTGCGTTAGAGCATATTCAAATTCAAATCCCGAGAAGCGTCTTGTCTTTGTCCTCATTTGGTCCAACTCATCCAGTTCTATGTGTGTAGCAAGCGTTCTACGTGCGTAGCATGTGAAATTCTGACAAATTCTGATATGTCAGCAAATATTCTCTTTTTGAAAGTCTGACACATCTCAACAAAATTTGTCGCCTTCTGGAGTTAGCTGTCATACTCGTCTACGCACTTAGTATTCCTTCTACACGCATTGTACTACACCTCAACGTAATATCATCACCAGTCATTTTAGCTCATCTGGACGTTCGTTCGTCTACGTGCATTGTACATCCTTCTACGTGCGTAGATCAACATCTGATGCTCACTGTCTTTTGGAATTGATTATCTATGCGCACAGTATTACCTTCTACGTGTATAACACATTGTTTACGTGGCTTGTATGTTCTTTTAAGTGCTTTGTACAAGTTTGTAACTTTGCACCTCTTTCATGAATTTTTGCATTCATCATCATCAAAACTGAACTCAACAACACACACCACGAATAACAGACTGATCCCTTTAACAAAAACAAAGGTTGAAAACATATATGAATGCAGATCAGATACAAATGCAAATGTTGGTACTGTGGCTCAGATGATATGAATGAATATGCAAATATGCAACTCGTTCCCCCGATGGTGCCAAAATTTGTACTACAATCGAATATCTAACTCTCTCGTCGAAAATTATACCTAAGTATAAAATTAGTTTCAGTCCTCGAACTCCTCAAATTATGTTTTAGTCCTTATGTCTCCAAAATCACCAATTAAATCTTCAAATATTTCAAAATATATTATTTAGTCTCCAAATAACTCAAAATTGTATTTTAGTCCCTAAGATGGCAAACATCCCTTTTAGTCCTCACGTGTCAAATTACCCATCTAGTCCTTAAATCTAATTCAACCGATTGAAATCGAGTTTAAACACCTACATTTGTTCTAATCATCCTAAGGAACTCAAATGTATAATTATTTTCCCAAAATCAACTCAAAATTGCAACAAATAAGCCAAAATTCGTTCGTAACCCAAGCTGTCCATAAACCCACATAAATCTCCTATTTCAAAGTTTGAATCAAGTTTATTTAAGTCTAACCTAACCTAACATATCATCCTCAAACAACCATTCGCACAGAATCACACCAAAAAATCAAACCAATTAGAAATTCGGCCAAAAATGGATTCATGGGATTAATGCATGAAAAATGAAATAAGACTGGAGGAAGAAGCTTAATCTAACCTTAATCAACCTTAATCTAACAACCCTAAGCATTATTTCGTCAAGAATCAACAAGAAATTCAAACCCTAGCATTTTCGAATCTAAGAGGGAAACATAAATTTAATGCATAAAAACAGAGTTAAATGGAAGATAATGAGTTAATCTTACCTCAGAAATGATGTAGGAACGTTGGAGGGGCAATGAGGAAGGGTTTCAGATGAATTTGGGGTGATTTGCAGTGAGAAAGTTGAGAGAGAGTTGAGAGAAAACAAAGGTCAATTGTTGTTGTTTTATAGACTTGCAACCCACTAGTCGATTCCCTAGATCACCCGTCGACTACCTGGTAGTCAACTACCCAATCCACTAGTTGACTACCAGGTGTTATTTTCCACAATTGGATTTCTTTCACTTATTCCAAGCAATCCAGTCGAACACCATCACAATCAAACATCCTAACGCACTCCAAAACATCATCAAACCTCCAATCCTCATCTCCATAACTAATTGTCATCCCAACATTCAACGATCAAATTTATATTCCAAATTATCCCAAAAAATAAAATCGGGCTAGATCGAAAAACTACTGGAACCCTAACCGAAACAGGCAAGATATATTACATACTTCCTCACTCTTAAGAAATTCGTTCTCGAATTTTCACGTAGTTCGATTGAAGCAACTATAGATATACTCAAATTACTATTGAAACCCAAATCTTTCAATTTAATCAAACTCCAATTTTAACATATCAGAAATTGTGTCTAAGTCTCCAATTTGGATTATGATTTAGAATTTTCAACATACCTATCCACGAAGAATCCGACCATGAAGATCATGCAAAAACAAGAACAGAAGTAGCACAAAAAGATGCAGATATAAAGACAGATTATACTAACTCACTATTAGACAGAACCAAAACACATGAAGATACCTATGAAGCATTTGGCAAAATAGCGCGCTAGGTCGCTCAATTCAGATATGCAAATTGACATTGCTATTTCTGAATATGCAGAAGTTAAAGCCGAAAGTGCTAGAGAAATGTAGAGGCAGAGCGAGTAGATACAGACTTATAATTGCTGATACTGACAATGAGCATGCAGAAACAGAGGGTACCGATCCACTTGTCGGTAAAATAGAAGCAGATGCTGGAAATTGCATAATTCTTAAAACACAGTATGCTGACTAAAACACCAACAGAAGGAACAAGTGCGGGTGCTGATAACCTTTCTTATATAAAAATAAGAACACTGCAGAGCTTGTACTAATATGACTCTTACTATGGAGTCTCTAATCTTTACCATCTCAATCCGAGCAATGGGTCTACACGGAACGGATTATAGTACCATAGCACTGAACTTACCCTCGAAGGAAGGAGATATGAGACGCCAGAATTACAACAGAAACCTCCAAACCATTAAGGATTAGCTACTATTCTCACATTTCACTGATGCATGCTATTGAATTTTCCTCAAATCAAACATCATTCACTGAATTTATCCAAATCAATCCTCAGTTCCAATTCCAACCTATTAAAATTATGGAACACCAAAGAATGTAATAGAGATCAATTCTACTAGCGAAAATACTATAAGTGTCCTCTAGGAATCAATCATCAAATGTCTAAATTCGATAATCTCATCAAATTAAACACGTAATTCACTCTTATATTTATAATCAGATTCAAATCATACCCCTAATTACAATCGTTATCACCCAAGTCAGTACTGAAATTAGATTCAAAATATCTCCTCAAGTCTTGTTTATAATCTCCATTTTGTCACGATACTTGCGTGATTATTACATAATTCTTATCCTAATTATTCAACATCAACGGTTTTACCTACCACCGAAACAGTTATCACTACAATAGTCACCACTGATACTTATGACTGAAATTAAATAGTATCACCGATAATTTATCACCAAATCAATAATTAGATATTATTCTTACCCTTAAAGTTTTACCGCTAACTACTATATATCGGATATATGTCTCCAATCCTTATCATAAATCGTATATGATGAATTTAATATTCCAAAACATATTTTTCCTTTAGAATCATTCTTCCATAATCGTGACCAATCTCCCGAACACTGATTAGAAACTCCCTCTCATCATGCTGTGTTTCTACATCTTTATCTTATCAGTGTATAACTTGAATATACTCTCCCTAAAATATATATTTAATGTCCTCAAGATCAACAGATTTATGGATTTCTCTCTCTATTGAGCTAATCAACTCCTAAACTCTGATTATCAAATCTCTCCATATCAATAATTAAAATATGGTTCAGAATCTGTCGCTCTTACACCTAGCACTCCAAGCCTATTGTTTCTCCAAGTTCTTCAGTTTGATCATTACCGTACAATACACTGATTTCCTAGACATTATATTTTCTTTAATATAAGTCGATCCTATCAGTGCTTTACAGATCCGTATCACTATTTCTATGTATGTCCCAACGTTACCATACCTTAGACAATACCTCAACTTACAGAATCCTATCTCCTTTTTAACTAAAACTCAGATGAAGAAAAAGGTAAAACAAGATGGATAAGCGGTCATTCCTAAAAAGAATTCAAAGCAGATAGAAGAGTCCAACGTATCTCAGAAAGGGCGAACAAACAAGGGTTTGACAACGAACAAATGCCTTGATTCAATGTGAAGACAATTCAGCTAGGTAACAGATGTTCAAGGAAATATTATTCCTACATAGGTACTAGATTCCGTACGAAAACTGAAAATAGTAATTAATGTACGTAACATAGAAATGACATACGAAAAGGAAATAAGCAACTTACGTAAGTAAACCAATTAGCTGTTTGGCCCGTGTAGTTCCCCGTATCCTTCCAACAACTCTTTTTCCTTCATAAATCCGTCATTTTTTAGTTTGTATCACTTTCTATAAGGTTTTACCTTCAATCTTGATCAAGAAATTCATTACAATCTCAACAATTCTCCATCTTAGAGTGAAGTTTCTTTCTCGTTCAACTCTGAATCCCAAATTACTCATCTGCCACACCACCCCGAATGACCTTAAGTCCTGCAACAACGAACGAAGTCCAACCCGGACTTGTCATCACTAGCTAGCTTTCCATTCACTCCTAACAATACAATGCTCCGCATATTTCCTGTGTCTTCCAGTGACTGCTTTTGAAAATTACCAACAGAATTACCATGCACTAGTTCATTTGTTGTTAGCTCTCGTGAATCAACCTGATCAATCTTTGCCTGTTCCGGAGTCTTGATCACAAACTCCACCCGTTTTCAGCAGAACTCACAACAGTCTTTAAACCATTAACAACTACCGAGTTGCCAATCAAGGTGTAAATGACATTCTGCAATTTACCCTTCATCACAATCAAAGATCCTTTGCACACCCGAATTCCTTCACCTCTACTCGAGAAACTATAACCATGCTTCGACAAAGCACCAATAGAAATTAAGTTCCTTCGCAACCTAGGGACATATCAAGCATCAAGTTTTCTGACATTCCCGTCATGCATCTTAATCTTCAAAGAACCACTGCCTTCAACACTCAGCTTCTCACCATCTCATAATTTAACACTGACTTTCCATTCTTTAAAAGAATTAAACAGTTTCCTGGAAAAAAGTTATGTGATAAGCTGCACAGTGTCAATAACCCAGCTATCTTCAGATCTACATGCAGAAACAATCAA
>CAODLS013920214.1:0-16105 GCA_948243855.1 Flueggea neowawraea
GCAAAAATTTTCTTTTTTCAATCTTCCTTTTTCCCCCCCCCCCCCCCCCCCCCCCTTTTTGGAATCTCAATTGAAGAAGCCTTAATTTAATCTTATAAGACGCTCGTACATCTATTCAGTTTCTATCTAGTGTAAGTGCAAGCTCATTATAATTCTTTTTTTTTAACATTTTTCTCGTGTTGCCGAAATTGAATTCAAATTGAAATTTAGGTTGTGAATTCGCCGCTTAATTGGAATCAATAATTCATGTTCTGGGATGCAAAACTCAACAGCATATGATACTGCTTATTCCATATGGTAAATTCGGATCAAATTTATAAATATTAATTAATATACCTAAAATTCAAATTTACAACGAAGGCGAAGATTATGCTTTTTGTAAGAGCATCATGAAATAATTGAAACAACCTGGGTAAAGCTACTACAAAATCTGCTAAAGAACGGAAAGTTGAAGAGAAAGAAAAAAATATTAAATCGACACAAGACGGGCTCATCATATGAAATCTAACAACGATGTCTGTGGGGTCGGTATCATAAATACGATGTAGAGAGACCACGAGCTATAACAAACCTTGCCAGGATGAATAATCCCAACCCAAACTATTTGCCGGATATGCCGATCAAGGCACCCTCATTTCTCATTACTGGTCCCTCTTGACCTTTATCTTCTTCAATACAAGCCCACATGGAATATTTCCACCCTCCATGAAAAATCTTCCATTTGTTTATGGTCCAAAAAACATCCCGTCTCTAATCCTCATTTAATTAATTTTTGTATTTACAATATATAGTGACTAATTGGTTGAAACATATGGTTTGGTCAGAAGATGTGTGAATGGAATTATAAGTACAGGAGGAGTGAAACAAAATCCAGAGTAGGAAGCAGCCTGGGTAAAGCAACCAAGTTAAAGCAATTCCCACATTTTAGAATGTACCCACAAAAACTAAAGATGATAAAATTATAAAGAATTTTTTATATATTCACTTTATTTCTGCAGCCATAAGCTATTACTTATTTAATCTGTAAATTTGCATTACGAAGGAAAATGTGCTCGTTGACCCCGAAAGAACGAAGCCGATCATTTTCAACTATAAAAGTCTCCTCTTGAAAATAAAGAAGCATAATATATTAGTTGAGCCAATCCTAATCGGCCTATTATTCTATTTCCTTTTCTTTAACTTAATCAACAATTGCCAACACATTTATGATTGAAAAAATTGGCTTTGCTTGTTAATCATTTACTTAAAAAAAAAATCCCGAAACGAAGTGATTTAAGTGATCGGATGCCGCGTATACTTGTAAAAGGGTTCAGATTTTTGACATTATTATTATTGCAAAGTACCCTGGCGACCACATCAGAAGCAGTATATATAAGTAGCAAAATATATTCAATGGGACATACAACTAGGACAAATTTCACACAAATTTTCTTTTGTGGACACTATCTTCGTCCATCCAAATTTTCTTTCTACTCGAAATATCATTGCTGCCAACAATCACAGCTGTGAGGTTTGTAATAAGCTGAAAACTCAAGATCACTTACTACTTCGCTGTGCGTTACCTAAAGCTGTGTGGAATCGGGTTCTTAGCAAATTTGGGTTTTCAGGGTCTTTCCTTTCGTCTACTGTGAATTTTATGCTGCAATGGTGCTCCTTAATAACTGGCAATTTGCAACGGCACTTTTGCTTTGTTCTTTGTCAATTGTTTGCTTGGGAATTATGGAAATCTCGCAATCGTCGCATCTCCGAAGCTCAACTGTTAAATTCAGTTCTTTCTTTCTTTCTTTTTTTTTTTTTGATTTCCCACAAAATGTCAATTTGTTTGCGTTAGTCATAATCAACCCGACTAAACATCCATCAACCTTAAAGTTTTGCGTGATATGCGGCAAATCCACCTACGTATTCCAAAAAGACTTCATGCAATGTAGCTTTTTTCAATGTTAAAAAAAAATGTTGCTTCTTTTTTTTTGGTAGCCTTTTTAAGGGCATAAAATTCTATCGGACAGATGTACCTACGCTAAATTGTTGGTCCTCAATCAACAAGGCTGACCCATGCTAGTACAATCAGTATACGTTTGTCTAATTAGACTTAGTTCTTCCTTGATTTTGCATTTCAAAATGATGATGCATTGGGACCACAAAATGGACAAAGAAAACAAGGGTTACTACATCCATATCTCACATTCGTTTTCCAGTCTGCATCTATTTAATACGTTTTCATTTTTTGAGGTATTAGAGCTAGTCTAAGAGAATTTTAATTTTGAGATGCTTGAATCTATAATCTTACACAAGCTCTTAAACTTACAAAAATACTCATTGTCAGTTAAACTATTTCTTTAAATTTCAATAAGCTCTTATCATGTTAAAAATATTATTGTTTAAGACCTGTAAGCCCTTTTTTAAGAGCCACTACTATAGGATAGTTTATATATATATGTAATTCTATCCGGTACATATGCGAAATCATCGGTCCCCAATCATCATATAGTGCCAAGAGTAAGATGGAAGCCATCTCCACTATCTTGTATACATATGGAACCTCACCCTGTTAAACAAGTTACCAAAACACCTACCTTCAAAGACTCAAAGTTGAAGTCACGTCTTTTTTAATTCCTATCAACTGACTAATATATATACAAGCATGTGTCCGGGCATGCAAACCATATACGCTAGAGACGATAACTTTAAAGAAACCGAAAATGTTGAGCAAGGCTTTTACTTTCCTTGTCGCTTACCACTTTCTATTACTGATCTTAATTCTCTGTTACATTCAACCACGCCTAGCAGCAAGGCAATTAGAGGATATTTCACCAAGTATGCCTTCTTACTGTATTTTTCATAATTTTTTCTATTATTTTACAACAATATTTGGAAATTAAGGTTTCGTTTTATTTTCTTTTTTTTTTTCCCTTTATAGAAAATGAGTTATAGATATACATTCTGAAATGAGTAATAAGCTTTCATGTGCCTTATTACAGGCAGTTTAACTGGCAATTATGAGCCTCCTCCGGTTCCCGGCACGGTCCAAATCCCGCCTCCTACTCCAGTCAACAACGTTAATTACACAACTAACACAACAAATATTGGTGGTCGTGGTAGTGATCATGGTCAGATCATATCCATCAATAACAAAACCACGTCTGAAGGTGCAACAATCACTGGCCAGAAAGGAAAACCGTCAATTGTGGCAAATAATGATAATAGTTCTCAAACAGAAACCGTATATGGTTCTAATGGAAAGCCTCAAATCAAAGCAGTCAACAATCCTTCCTCTCAGACTGCTATAGTTAAGGGAAGCGATGGGAAACCTCAATATGAAGTTGAAGAGTTTGATAATGGGACTTCGGTTATTACTTTTTTTGGTAGTGATGGAAAACCATCCTTCCACATGACCTATCAAGCCCCTCCAGGGAATGAAAAGGCCCCTAATTCGTTTTGGACTGCCCCTCCTAGCTTCCTGTTCCCGCTTCCCAATTAGAAGCTGCTAATATATGCATCAATCATTAATTAGTACAACTCTAGTTGCAAAAGTTATAGTTTATTACTCCCTCCATCCCAATTTGATAGATATACTTTCTATTTTGAATGTCCCAAAATAAAGACATACTTTTCTATGTTGTTGCATTTATTATTAACGAAGTTACAAGCTTACTCTTATTTAATCTTTCTTTTAACTAATTCATTAATTACAATCACAATTAGTCAAAGAATATAAATAGAAAATCATATAAAATTAAATAATTTTAACTACAAAAAATACTATTTCTTAATTCCCGTGAAAAGTAATTAGTGCGTATCAAATTGGGACAGATGAAGTATATGTTAAAAATTTTTACTATATATGTAACAATAGACTTGTAATTTTATGATTTTTTTTCTGTGATATTGATAACTATATATATATAAATAAAAAACACCTATGAATTAGTTGTGTTTATTACTTAGTGTTATGAGTATTTGAATATTTGATACGACAATACAACTTTAAATTATTGAACCCAATTTATAATGATACAATATGCCTGGCTACTTGTAAATAATCCTTGAGAGGTAATTATTTGCAATATGCGAGTGAAGCCACTGCGTAATCAAGTAGTGTTTATTTGTGGACTGCATCTTTGTGCATTCGTAGTCGTTCTCGCAATGCAACTACCACTAGAAGTCTTACATATTGAGCAGTTGGGTTCGACTTGACGAGAGGATTTTTGTTACTAATGATTCGAATTTGTCCATAAAACATAATTTTAAATGAGTTCAATTGTAAAGTTAACATTAGACATAATCATAAACTTATCTTAAATTTAATTCATACTATTTGTTACTGAACTTATCAACCTCAAGATTGTAATTGAACTTGAATATTTAAAATTTAACTATTTTTTTAGACCAATGAAACTATAGTTTATGGATATTGGAGTCTTCTCCTGTATTAAAAGGTTAACAGATTGATGGGAGCAAATAAAGTGACTTATTAAAGAAAGTAATATTTTCTAGCTAGTTTAACAAAGTGACTCAATCATCATGTTTACGGGTAGCTTTTTTCAATGTTCAAAAAAATGTTGCTTCTTCTTTTTTTGATAGCTTTTTTAGGGGCATAAAATTCTATCGGACAGTTGTACTTACGCTAAATTGTTGGTCTTCAATCAAGTAGGCTGACCCATGCTAGTACAATTGGTATAAGTTTGTCTAATTAGACTTAGTTCGTCTTTTTCCTTGATTTTGCATTTCAAGATGATGATGCATTGGGACCATATGATGGACAGAGAAAACAAGGCTTATTATAGCCATATCTCGCATTCATTTTACGGTCCGCATCCATCTAAGTCGTATTCATTTTTGAAGTGTTGAAACTTATATAAGAGAATTTTGATTTTCAAAAAACTTACACAAACTCTTAAACCTATAAAAATATTCATTGTCAATTAAGTTACGTCTTTAAGTTTTGGTAAGTTCTTATCATGTTAAAAATATTATTGTTCAAGTCTTGAAAGTCTTTGTTTAAGAGCCACTAATATAAGGTAGTTTTTTTTTATGTTTAGTGGTATAAAATTCTATCCAGTGCATACGCGAAATCATCGGCCTCAATCATCATGCAGTGCCTCTCATAAAAAAAAGATCATCATGTAGTGCCAAGAGTAAAGATGGAAGCCATGTCCACTATCTTGTCCACATACTGAACCTCACCGTGTTTAACAAGTTACCAAAACATTTATTTTCAAAGTTGAAGTCACGTCTTTTTTAATTCCTATCAACTGACTAATATAAATACAAGCATGTGTCCGACCATGCAAACGATATATACTAGAGACGATAACTTTAAAGGAACCGAAAATGTTGAGCTAGGCTATTACTTTGCTTGTCGCTTACCACTTTCTATTACTGATCATAATTCTCTGCTACGAATATTTCCCCAAGTATGCCTTCTTACTGTATTTTTCATTAATTTTCTATTCTTTTACAACAAGTATGGAAATTAAGGGTACGTTTTCTTCTTTTTTTCCCCCTTTTATAGAAAACGAGTTATAGATATACATTCTGAAATGAGTAATAAGTTTTCATGTGTCTTATTACAGGCAGTTTAACTGGTAATTATGAACCTCCGATTCCCGGCACTGTCCAAATCCCGCCTCCTACTCCAGTCACCAACGTTAATAACACAGGTGAAACAGAACAATTGGTGGTCATGGTAGTGCTCATGGTCAGATCATATCCATCAATAACAAAACCACGTCCGAAGGTGCAACAATCACTGGCCAGAATGGAAAACCGTCAATTGTGGGAAATAATGACACTGGTTCTCAAACAGGAACCATATATGGTCCTAATGGAAAGCCTCAAATCAAAGCAGTCAACACTACTTCCTCTCAGACTGCTATAGTTAAGGGAAGCGATGGGAAACCTCAATATGAAGTGGAAAAGTTTGATAATGGGACTTCGGTTATTACTTAGTGATGGAAAACCATCCTTCCACATGACCTATCAAGCCCCTCCAGGGAATGAAAAGGCCCCCAATTCTTTTTGGACTGCCCCTCCTGGCTTCCTGTTCCGCCTCCCAATTAGAAGCTGCTAATATATGCATCAATCATTAATTAGTACAACTCTAGTTGCAAAAGTTATAGTTTATTATATGTTAAAAAATTTTACTATATATGTAACAATAGACTTGTAATTTTGTGATTGTTTTCTGTGATATTGACAAATATATATATATTACAAAAAAAAAGTATCAGTTAGTTGTGTTTATTACTTAGTATTGGAATATTTGATACGATAACGTTAAATTATTGAACTAAATTTATAATGAATACAATATGCCTGGCTGCTTTTAAATAATCCTTGAGAGCTAATTATTTGCAAAATGCGAGTGAAGCCACCGCGTAATCAAGTAGTGTTTATTTGTGGACTGCATCTTTGTGCATTCGTAGTCGTTCTCACAATGCAACTACCACCAGAAGTCTTAAATATGGAGCGGTTGGGTTCGACTTGACGAGAGGATTTTTGTTACTAATGATTCGAATTTGACCATAAAACATAATTTTAAATGAGTTCAATTACAAAGTTAACATTAGACATAATCATAAACTTATCTTCAATTTAATTCATACTATTTGTTACTGAACTTATCAACCTCAAGATTGTAATTGAACTTGAATATTTAAAATTTAACTATTTTCTAGACCAATGGGATTATAGTTCATAGATACTAGAGTCCTTTCTCATACCAAAAAGTTAACAGTTAGATTGTTGGGAGAAGATAAAGTGACTTACAAAAGAAATTAGTATTTTCTAGCTAGTTTAATCAACAAACTTAAACTTACTTTAGGTTTAGGCTACCAGTTTAATAATTACAATTTAAACTAAAAGAAAATTAGATTGTTAAGCTTAGAGTATCTTCAATACTCTCTTTAAATTTAAAATATTTTTTACTATAAAGAATTATCCTTAAAAATTAAACTCTAATACACTCTTTATTTTATTCGTTATCTCCAAATATAAAATAAAGAGTGTATTTGACTATCTATTTTTAGATAGTCAAATTGACTCTTTATTTGTTTGTCATATATTTTTTTATTTCTTCATTTTGATTTATTTATTCATCATACTCTCTCCAATAATATTTTTCTTAATTGTTTATATATTTATATTTTGTGAAAGTTAACAAAATAAAGAATAGAGTTAAAGAGTACCATTAAAAAAAAAATTATTTTGATCTATAAAATTAAAATTACTCTTTTTTTTTATTAAAAGTACTCTAAAAAATAAAGAGCATAATTAGAGATGTCTTATAATTCCCTCGTTATTGATGCGACGCACTTTTTTTGTCTTCAACTTGCAGGTCAACAAACATTGTGGTCCTTGTTTGTATGCCCTTGATTTTCCGTTAATAAGAAGTTTTGAAATATATGCTTGACCCCACGTTAATAATTTCTTTGTAATTTGTTTCCAGAATTGTTGACTCCAAGTCAACTTCTATTTTCTGTAATAAAAACAACTGAATTTTTTGGCATGTCATTTACAAAATTGATTAATTGTTGCCATGATTAAGCATGTAAAATCAAAGAAAAAAGTATGTTAAATCAACTTCAGTGTTGACGCTGCAGCAAACAATTAAGTCAAGTCAAGTGCCCCAAGACGGAGGTAACAATTCTGCACAAGTTGGCTGGACAGCCAAACATAATTCAACTCCACGAGATTTGACTTGTATTGAGACAAAAAAATGCCATTATATATTGATTTATTGTATGTGAAAAAATGCGAACTATATATATGAGCTTCACATGCAGCAGAACAATTCAAGAGAACACAAAAAAATATATATATTAATATACGTGTTCAATGGGTACAAAGTCTTCCTTTTCTCCTGTGTTCATGACTTTGTTGCCTTATCTTAATTATCATTCTCTTCACCATTCCAGAGGGCTTCGCTGCAAGGAAACTGGAGGCGATCCCTCCAATTCCAAATGGTAAGCATTTTATTTACAGAAGAGATATATATTTTGTAACTTTTTTTTTGATAATTATATGTTTTGTAATTTATTTTCCTTTTTACACATTTGATTTAATGCAAACATGATTCCACAATACCATTAAGTTAAGTTACAAGATTATATATAGGTGTATATATTTCTTAATTTAATTTCGTATTTCTTATTTGAGGAATAATTAAATACACCGATAAATCATGCAACATAGTCATGATTTCTTAGTTTTTTTGATAATCAAGATGATTTGATCATAGCGTCATCCCAAAATAGTGGATTAACGAGAAGAAGAAAACTTGTTAAAATACAAATGGTACCAATTAAATATGTATTGAGTTCGAGTATCTAATAACAAAAATCCTTGCATCTACATCTGAGCAAGAAAATACTAAACAAAATATTAAAAAGAGCGTAGTTTTTCTGAACTGTGGAAGTAAGATAGTTTGTATTATCATTATCATTATTTACATCGGAATCAAGTAACATGGTTTTACGAATTCGTATATTGTTCTTTCATGGTAATCAATCGATATTGGTTTGTGTTTATGTAAATGCGGAAGGAAATTTGACCGGAGAGGCTAAAGATCAAAGCAAAGGTGAAGTCCGTGGAAGCACGTCAGGGCACGCTGGTTCAGCCACTGGCAATAATACTCCTACGGCCGAAACGGTCCAATTGTCTCCGCCGGCCGCAGTCACTAGGATCTCATATGGAACTATTACTGTTAGTCCTCCTGATATTCCATGATAATATCCAGTTAACAGTAATAACAATCATAATTATAACTCTCGGAGTTAGCAGCTCCAAGAACGACGAAAACCTGTATTACTATAGCTCAATATAGCGATTTATGATAATACTATGATGATATATTCATTATGGAAATCAAATTCTTGCTTGTGGATTGTAATATGATGGATTGTGTTCATTCTAATTTTAAATGTATAATGTAGCATTTTTTAATACTAGCTTTCTATGTGTATTGCACGTTATTGAGATATTTTTATTTATAATTTAATTTTTTAATATAAATATATGCTTTTAAATTTTAGTAGTTAATTTTCACCTCATAAAATAAGGAAAAGAAATAAAATTATGTAATAAAAACTTAATCGAATTTGCTTATTTTTTTGATAAGCCGAATATATTTTTAAATATGTCACATATAATGATATTACTACGTTATATATAGACACAATCTTTAAGTGTAAAATGAAACATTATAACTATGGATATCCATAATAAAAGAGATATACTACACAATAACAATATTCAAATAATAGTTTATCATAATCATAATTATTTAATTTAAATTTATTGATAAAAAAATTGGTTAATCTAATAGAGATAAATAATTTTAGTGTCAGATATTGTTAAACACGAATAGAGATAAATATTTATCTGAATAACTACTTATCCAAACACTTTTAAATTCATTTAAAAATGAAAAGTTTTTCTTTAATTAATTATCTAACAACTATAGTAATTTAGAATTAAGAAAAAAGATAAAAGTGTATAAAAAGAATTTCCTCATATCCTAACATTTATAAATGTTATGATTATGATCAAGAGACTTAATCACACCTCATAAGTACCTCAATTGACTATAGTTTAGCGAAATTCTAGATATTTGAGTTCGATTCTTTTTTTTTTCCTTAATAAAACAACTAAACAAGTAATGATCTCTAATTTCTATAATTACATCCATAAAACATTAAAAAATTATGGTTAATTGAAGTCTTTGTTAATTTCCATGGGCACGTTCTTTTTCTGATAACATTGAAGTCTTCAATTTTTGTATGCCCATTTTTATGGGCACATTCAAACATATCAATTTGTGCACTATATAAAATGAAGACCTTAAATGATAGCATATCAAAATACTGTAAAAACTCTCAAATATTGGGCTTGCAGCATATTATTACAATTGATTAATTTAAGTCTTTATTTTTGCTGCTGCTACTTTCTTTCCCTGCTGCATGAATATAGCATATTAGTGCTTAGCAGATTTGCCTCCTTTCCCCTGAAAAAACAGATGAAAACATATTTTCTGATTTACAAATTTATCAATTCCCTCCCCCCCCCCCCCCACCCCCCACACCAAAAAAAAAAAAGAAGTCACGGGAACGAAAGTTGATGACATGTTCACAGGCCTAATATAAAGGTATCTCGATTTTTTACTTTTCATAAGAAAAAGGCATCCGTTAGAATTTCTTCCAGGGAAACATATGCTAATTGCTTTGTTTTTTTTCTTTTACATTTGGTTAATTAACTGTTATTTTGATGTAAGCTTAGAGAAAACATCTTTTATGCCTCAAATAAAGAACGAATATAATTTAGTTTAAATTGAAAATGGGTCAAAATTAATCAATAAAAAAGTATAAAACATTTATTTGTATTTAGGCTTTGGTGCAGATGTCTTAGAGATTGACTTGGAGGTTTTTGAGGGGCCGTCACTGCCCTTGGCAGGCTCCTTTTTGGCCGGAGCCTGCCCAAAATATTGAGCACCAATAGGTTTCTCAGCCTTCAGTGATGCCATTAATTTGTTGTTCAGAACTTAAAGAAATTATGAGAAAAAAAATTGATAGTTTTTGGTGTCTAATGTCTTGCACTCTTGTTTAGGCAAGGGTTATATGTATATAGACTAGAAGATACACTAAGATTGGAAGTGGAATCCCAAGTGTATATATAAATAGAAGACAATAATTAATGGATTTATAGTTCATCAGTACTGAAAGAGAAGATTCGATCTCAATGGAAGCATATAAAATGCCTTATAAAAAAAAGAAGATAATATATATGAGAATGGTTGTTATTGAAAAAGAATAGAATAATTAGATGCCACCATAGACAAGGTATGGCATTTGATGCTTTGCTTAAGTTTTCGTTTCTGACGTGTGACATCGAACATCCTTTTTTCTCCAAGTCTCTATTTTGCATACATGTAAATGAGCTATTTGCTGCTAGAGGATTACTACCAAGAAATGCAAGGGACACCAAAGTATAATATTCATTGATTCCAAATATTTTAATTTCTTTAACTATAAAAAATATTTTAATTACTTTAACCCTTCTACATTAGAATGTTGGTGGGTTTGTTACTCAAAGGCAAATTGCAAAATTAATTAATTAAACGATCCTCTCACTATTTTTTTTCAGCAAATTACTGTATTGCATTAGAAATATTCTATTGTATATTTCTCTATATTACATTAGAAATAAAGATAAAATCAATAATAGTATTAAGGATATTGCTTTTACCATTGTAAATTAACAATAGGATGCGGCATTTAATGTCCCTTTGGAAGCTCTTGATAAATCGGAAGGGGTGCGTAAGGCTCTTTTACCGAGGTTGTAGATCACAAAGAGTCCTTCTCAACTCATCCGTGTTTATTACCTTCATCGTTGCATCTCTTTCAGCCATCTTCGGCTTAAAAATGTACCCTTGAAAAGGACCTCTTGCGAGTAATTCTTCATTTTAGCTCTTAAACTCAAGTTTGGCTGATATCACATTTTGTGGCACTAAAAAAGAAAGAAGAAGGTGGCTGTTTTAATTTTATCAGTTTTTTTTTTTAATTTTAAAATATTTTAAAGTTTGTTTCAATTCCAAACGTTGGTCTTCCAGTCTTGCTCCATTCTCCGACATGCCGGCCCGATGTGTATCCCTTGCCACCTATGTAAGTTCTATTTCCTTTATATTTATTGTATATTTCTCATGTATTCTGTTGGATTTGAGTTCTCACGAATAAAATGTCTCACCCTCTAGTCACTTTTAAATTTGAGTTCTGATCGTACAGAACGAGAGAGATGAGGTTGACGAAGCTGTTCAGTCGGTTGTTCGCAAAGAAGGAAATGAGACTGATGGTTGGCCTTGACGCTCCCCATAAACCACCATCCTCTACATGCTCCAGCTCGGCAAGATCGTCATTTTCATCCAAACCCTAGGTATCTACTCCCTCTAGATTCCTCTGATTTTCTATATATTGAGAATCTCCATTTTTTTAATTTATTAATTTTTTAGTTTTCAAGTATGTTCTTAACAGGTGATTCTTCATTTTCTGCTTTGCTTGATTTCGTTGGCTTTGTCAGCGCAGTTGTTTGGGTACTGCACTACATTCCAGTCTATAGCATAGTATGGATAAGAACAAATGTTAGTTCTTTGGTGGGTCATGTAGAGTAACAGGTCTCTAATGCTTGAAACAGAGGTTAATTATCAGTATTTGTTCGTGTTTGATTTGTTTTCTGTGGTTGGCTTGATCAAATTTGTTGTTTTATGTGTTATCAGACGAGGGTTTTTATTCTTTATGCTTTTTCCTTTTATGTTGGTTGTGGGTTTTTGAAAACACTATGGCTTTAGCGCTTTGTGCTTTTAAATTTTTAGTCTGAAGATTTAGTTTGGATTTTTTGTAATTACTTTATGAATTTGTTTATGGGTTTGTGTTTTGTCATTCAATTTGGATTGAATTGTTGCTTGTGCTATGGAGACCAACAATAGCAGTTCAGAATTTAAACTAAATGAGAAATGATCGATGGAACTTAATTCTCATGGTGGGTTGACTGCACATAAGGATTGCTCGCATGATAGTTTGAATATTGGTGCACTATGCTTCAGGGCCTTTTTTATGTTTATAATATTGTGCACTATGCTTCAACTCTGCTGCAACCAATTCATCGCATTTAATTATTTGTGTTTTTTTTTCTATTTTTACAATCTTTTTATTTATTATTTGAAATTATTAAATAATTTATAAAAATGTCAAAGTTAAATGAAACATTTTGAATTTTAATCAATGAGAAAATATATATTTAATATATGATTTAAATATCAAATATACATAAAATATTAAATGTCTACTATCTCCAAAATATATTAAAAATATAATATCCAAAATTCTAAAGTATTATACCTAAAATATAATATGTCATGAACTTATCTAATAGGTGTCCTAATCGGGCACTGATGAGTCTGGTGTAGGTGGTGTTGAAGTAGAAGGAAAGCTCGGCATACTAACCATTTGTGCATGCTGTAGGAGTCCCTACGTCCTGAGTCTCAGGCATGCTGGTCCATTGACTTGTCGACCCATGGATTGGAACAACAATTGGACGTCGAGGAGGAACACACTTCAGGCCCATGTATCTGAAAAAATAGGGTCAGTTATATATACACGCTACTGAGATACATAAATTATGAATTTACAATGCCAACTTTCAATATTTTTGTAGATTTTTTAAAATTACATGTGCTACTAAACCAATTTTTTAAAATTACATTTTTATAGAGTTTATATTTGTTTATATGTTATTTATAAGTTTAGAGAGCATGTCTTGCCTATATATTTATTTATATGTTGTTTATATTTATTTATTTATTTATATTTGTGTATATGTTGTTTATATTCAATCAATTGAATATAAAAAAATATAAACACTTATAACAAGAGTCTATGAATTAAAAAGTAATAATTACAATTTCTTTTCCAGAGAAAAAAACTTCAACATAGTTTCTTCTTCTAGATCAAAACTCTTGTATTTTTCTTACAATCAAACAGCTAATTCCAACTCAATGCCAATACTCCACAATTTAGTTGCATGATTAAAACAAATAAATCATGACTCAGATTCAATATTCTGCAACCTACAGTTTTTGCCAATCACTCCACAGTCTGCATACTTATCAATGTCAAATATTAAAGAATCTAGTACAGCCATAATCAAAGCTAGCTCATGAACTATAAATCATGATTTGTTCAAAAGGTTACTTTGATAGTTTTTAGTAAAATCTGATAACGGAAATAAAAATAGGGCACACATGCATTTTTTAAATTTGTCATATGTCACATAAATAATTTTAAACATATTAAATTTTTTAAAACACTTAAAAAATTTTAAATTTTAATCTCTTAATATAAAAATTTTAAAAAAGAAATACAAATAAAAGTCGAGAACTTAGAACACATTAGAAACACAACAATCCAAGAAAAACCGCCGATACAACTCAGATTTATTTCAATCAAAATTCTTATATGGACTTATTAAAAAAGCAACGCTAGTGGTACAATAAAATTGTTTGTTCATAGTTTTATATCAATAGAAAGATTTGTACATCATTAAAAATAATGACATTTACTAATTTGTTTTTGATTATTGACACTTATAAATTGGATTAAAAAATTATCCCACAAGTTTATAAATTAAACATCATACTACGTAATTGAGGATAAAATATTTTTATTTTGAATAATTATTGTGTATAAAAAATATTATTTCACAAAAATACAATGTATAATTTTTATTATGATTATTATTATGATTATGATTATTGTTATTGTTATTATGTTGCCCCATAGTTTCTAATTCTGTGTTCGCCATCCAAAAGAATATATAAGATCTCTTTTTTCTACTATATAATCTATTCAATTTATTAATCCACAATTATTTACAAACTTTATCTCTCAATTTACTAAAAAATATTTTGATAAAATATATTATTTTAACATATTCAACTGACATATATACCACTGATATTTATTTTAAATAGAACAAAAAATAAAATAAAAATAATAATTTACACATTAAAAAAGCAGAGAATATGTCTTTTAAAGTTAAAATATTCATAAACATATATGATGAATAAAAATGTTAAAAAATAAATATCTCCATTGAACATTCAACAATATTTTTTATATATTATAATATAAAAAAGATAATTTTTTAATTTTCTAATATATAATTTATTAATATATAATTAATTTATGTAATTTTACTTTTCAAATAATGAAAGTAAATGTTATATGCTTTTATTTGTAAGTCATTTTTTAAGTTTTTGATTTTAAGACATTAGAATTTAAAAACTTTTAAGTGTTTAAAAAAATTTAATGTATTTAAAATTGTTTACGTATGACAAGTTTAAAAAATACATGTGTGTACCCTATTTTTATTTCTATCGCCGAATTTCATTAGAAATGGCCCAAGTGACCGTTTTGAATAAATCAAGAAAATTTATTGACCATTTTGAACAAAATCTCACTTTTGTAACCGAATTGAACAAATCAATAAAGTTTTGTGACTGTGGGTAAAATTAACCCGGATATGTGGTGATGGCGGCAAGTCTCGGAGGTGGCTCTGTCCGCGAGCTCTGGCGGCAAAAGGTCGGCTCCGAGGTTCTCTCCTTTTCTTCATCTTTTCTTTCTTGTTCTTTTTTATTTTAGTTTATTTCTGCTCTCTTTTTTTTTGCCTCTTTTTTATCTTCTTTTTTTTTTATTATTCTTGAACTTCTTTCTTCATTTTTTCTTTTTCCACAATTTTTTCGAATTTCTCTCTTTTCTTCTTTGTAAACCTTTGTTTTTCTTTTTCTTTTTCCTACCGATTTTTCTTCTTTCTTTTCTTAACGAAGATGATGAAACAACAAAAAAAGAAAATGCAAAAAGTAGGAAGACTTGGACTGAATCAGTGGTGGGAGTGGTTTCAATGGTAGTGTTCGGTTTTGGGTGATAGTTTTGGTAGCGGAGGTTATTTCGGGCTTGGATGGTGGAAGTGGTTTCAGGTGGTTGGTGAAGTGGTTTCAGTGGTGGTATTCAGGCTTGGATGGTGGAAGTGGTTTTAGGTGGTTGGTGAAGTGGTTTTCAGTGGTGGTATTTGTTGGAGAATTTCGGTATACTTGCCTACATCCACGACCTAAGTCCCACTTAGGATTTTCACTATCGATGATTGATTGTGGCACAATCCAACAAGGCCAATACACGAGGTTGATTTTGGCTCAACACCTCCAAGGCCTACAAACTATTGTTTTCTATAGGTTCACAACAAACCTCTCTCAATGTTGTTTTATACTTAGGTTCACAACAAACATCTACAATGTTGTTTTCTATAGGCTTACAACAAACCTAACTCACACTCACAAGGTGTTTACAATTGGTTTACAAACAATGAAGCTCTATGCTAGAGTTGAATATTTGAGATTGAAGATTGAACTTTGATCTCTAGCTTGAATTGATGTTTTTCTTGATGGAAATTGATAAGAAGTTTGGCTCTATGATTTCTGATGTTGTTCAGCACATTCCTGCCCTTCTCTTGATGTATTTATAGCCCTTTGAATCAATATGACCGTTGGAGAGAAGAATATAGT
>CAODLS013920279.1:0-14336 GCA_948243855.1 Flueggea neowawraea
ATGGATGTTGGAAGCTCTGAGACTCGGGTTTCTCTTAAGTTCAAGTATCTTAAGTTGAACAAAGAGCCTAGTTCATCTGGCAATTTATCAATGGCGATACCTTGCAGGTCTAACACCCTTAACAATTTCAATTTTGACAGAGACACTAAGGCGAGGCTCAAAATTCCTCGCAAACATGACGAATGAACGTAGCTGTGACTTACTACTATATGCATTGTCAAAGACACGTTCAATGGTTTGAACAGACAATCGCCGAGCTTGACATTGTTCGATTGGTATTCGCGGGTTGTAAGTGGTACAGAAGTTCTCTTTTTCTGATATTGACATGGCAATCTCACGCAAAAGATCGTGCATCTTCATTGCTTTTGGCCTTCCAGATGGATTTCTGTCAACTTGAAGCATGTTCCGAGAAATAAGCTGCATAAGATAGTTGTTTGCTTCATCTTCTAGCATAATCCGACAACTTCTCCGAACAAATCCCTCAGCCATCCATAACTTGATGAGCCTTTTTCGTCGAATCAGGTAATCTTCAGGAAACAAGGAACAATACAAGAAACAATGCTTCAAAGGGTATGGCAAATCATGGAAACTAAGGAGCAAAATGCTCTGAATCACTTCCAAGTTACCATTGTTGCTTAATTGCCAATTCAAGTTATTCAGAACATCCCTCCACTCCATTACTGACTTCTTCGAATGCATCAGACCACCCAAAGCCACAATTGCGAGAGGAAGGCCTTCACATTTCCGCATCAACTCGCAAGCCAATGCTTCAAACTCAACCGGACAGCCATTACCAGGACAACTCGAAAATGCTTTCATGCAAAAGAGCGACCATGCCTCTGTTTCAGACAGCCGTTGAATACGAAGAACATGGCCCTTGACACCAAAATAGAACGATGCAACTTCTTCCTGGCGAGTTGTAATAAGAATGCGACTTCCGAGGCGATGATTATTAGGAAGTGACACTCTTATTGCATCCCATAATTTGGTGTCCCAAACATCATCCAAAACAATTAGGAACCGTTTGGATTGCAAGTAACAGAGAAGCATTTGCACCAAATCTTTCAAGTCTTTGCTGTCCAGGTCATTAGGAACAACTCCTTGGATTTCTTGGTAGACTTCTTTGATCAACCTTCGGAGCAAGGACCTTCTCTCGTAGCTCTGAGACGCAGAAATCCAGGCACAGCAATCAAAATGTCGCTTTACACTCTGGTCGTTGTAAACCTTGGCAACCAACGTTGTTTTACCGGAACCACCCATCCCGACCGCCGAAATGACCTTCTGTGGCAGTTCTTGACCCATCAACATTTTCTTCAGCAACTGAGTTTCATCATCCATTCCAACCACATCATCTTCTTTGATATGCGGAATCGATTCTCTGTCCAAGAACGGCCATTTCTGATCACAGAATACACCACCACCTTCAATGTGATAACTCTGACTCCTATCAGCAATACCTTTTATGTCTCTCATGATCTTCTGAACCTCGAACCGGTTTGATGCATCAACCAAAGAGACTTTGGGAAGTGAACGATTTTCTTGAAGAACACGAACAACCCATTTCTGCTACTTCGACCATTCATCTGATAAGTGAACTCATTAATGATGTCTTCAACTTCATAAGCTATTTCTCTCACGCTTCCCACCTACGTCTTCTGAACTTGGGATAACTGAGCGTCACGTCTCTCGGCTTCTTCAAGAAATGATCTCATGGTTTCGAGCTCTCGCTTCAGGTCTTCAAGCTCGGAACGAATGCCTCCTAAAGAAGACATTTCGTTCTCAAGTGCGGACCATAGTTTTCCAATCAAGAGCTCAATTGCAGAAGACGCCATGGTGGCTTTGTGTGTGTAATTCAAAGTTTGTGTTTCCTTTTATTTTTTAGTTTAGTAGGTGAGTAGGATCAATAACACAAGAGAGGTAGAGGCAATCGTTTGGTGCGGTTGAACGACGAGAAAGACGAATTAGATTATGCAGATTGAAGTCATACTAAACTATTCTTTTATTAGATCACCTGATACCAACAACAATGCTCGAAATTGATATCTTCATTAAGGATACTTCAACTCAAAATTTTTACTTTTTAGATTAAAAGAAACGTGTCAATCCACTATCACTCCTGTGTTTGTTGTGCTTTAAATTGAAGTCGTATTATTATTAATTTGAAGTCTTATTAAAATTTGAGACTAATTTAAGAAATTAAATGTGTAAATTATAAATACAAGAAGTAATATTTAGAAAAGTGGTTGAACGTGTAAATTATAGAAATCAAGAGCAAAGTTTGAATGTTGTTGTACTCGAGTAATATTGTTGGTGTTCAATTTCAGTAATAAATGAACCGAACTTGAATTTGATTTTTAAATAATAATTTAGTAATAATATGACTTGAAACTAATAATAATGTGACTTCAATTTACAAACCAACAAAGAAGATTTTTTTTGTCATCTAAAAGTTATATATAAAAACGTGCTGACTTTATATTCTCTAATAAAGAAAAGATAAGCCCAACTTTATATGAGAATAACTTGCACTAACATATTTAATTATAAACAATCAACGCATCTTTGTAACAAAAGAAACAGGTATAAAGTATTCCTTTTTTTTCCTGAGGAATAAAGCAATTTTTGTGCGAAAATTAGTGCATCATCGTGTAAGATCCTTAACTCTTAAGTTCCATACTTACCACTGCAAACAGTATATGGAACAGGCAACAATAATTCCATCCCTGCAATAGGATCGTCTCAAGGCCAATTGTAGTCTCACTGGCTAGTGCCTTAAGCTGGCATTGACACTCAAATTTAATTTTTTTAATTATTAGTCCCTAAATATAAAAATGGCACAAATAAGTCCCCACATAACGATTGTGTTAATTGACAACTAAGGAAAATGATCATCGTATAAATTCATGACAAGCTAGTTCTCATTTTTCTTAGAATTTTATTTTTAAATTAATTTTTTTTCTTTTGAAATCTTTTTAAATCAACTTTGACAAACTCATCAAGGAAACAACATTTTGGTGAGGAATAGAATATAGCACATTAAGTAAAAAGAAAGTAGTACATTGAATAGTAGTAAACTGGTCTAAAAAAGTAGAACTTTTTACTATTCTAAATTGGCAATCTCATATCTTTTGTCTATGTACGATTTTCCAAAAGAAGAAAAGGCAACATTTGCACAGAAACAGACATAGCGCATATCATATTCAATAGGAATCAGCACAATTTGGCTGCAAAAAAAAATACTACTCTGAATAACAACGGACATGCTTCAACTAGCTAATTGCTATTTATCCCCAACCTTCGCCCAACCTCCCGATTACTGAAAAATGATGAACTTAAAACTATATCTTAACAATCTTTTAGAGTCTTAGTCTAACTCAAGTAGTAACGGCGGCTCGACTAGGACCTGGCGTCCCAAGTTAAAAACTCACCGGGTTTGGGTAGTCAGAGAAGATAGGACTAAATCTTTGTCAAAAAAAAAATTGCCGGGTCCACAAAAATGGTACCGTTCATGCTTAAATGAATGAGGACCCGTTTGATTCCGCGTTTCATGGAGCAGTGCGATGCGTTTCGCATGCGCCGAACGGTGGAACAAACGGGCCTGAATGTGGTAGGTTACAGATGTGCAATTGGGGATGGAGCCAATGAAGAAACAAAATGAAAGGAAATATGCATCTAGACAATAAGGAATTAAAAGAATAGAGAAGCATCAACCACTAGATGAATATAAGTGGAAAAGGTTAAAAAGAAAGAAACGAAAAAGAATAAAGAGTACAAAAGCGACATGATGGTAATGATGAATCAGTTTATCTATTAACCTTATATTCATCACGTCAGTTTTAGCAAACTCACAGCATTGACATTAGCTAAGCCAGGACATAATATAAATGTACTGCAACTTGTAATATTCCAAAATGCTGCTAAACCACAACTAACATCATCACAACAATGATAACTCGATGCATAGTCAAGTCCTATTTGTCGAACTATAATGGGGACAATGCTCCATCTGCAGATGATGAATAAATAAGTTCACCGTAAACATGCACATAGAAAACTCACCAAATTGATATGAAAGTTCAGTGGTCATTTCCAACTCCAAGGATCCACTGTGCAAGATGAGTCAAATACGGTTCTGCTTGGGAACTGTTGCTCAACATTGGTCCCAGACTCTGAAGCTCAGCATTGAATTCCCTTTCAAATTTTCTGCAATATAATAGTGGATCAGACACCAACACACACACAGTTATATGCCCTATTTTGTCATCAAGATAGCCCATTTATTCGTACTTACATTACTAACTCGGTCACCGCAGGATTTTGAGTTGCTGTTTTTAAAGCCTGAGATGAACTTCTCGACTTTGCTTGCTTTGATTTTTCTGATGCAACTAAATCAGAAGGCTCCTCTCGCTCTGGAATATTGATAGAAGATGATATCAACAATTGAATAGCAGCTGCGTACTGAAGGCACAGTGATTTCAACCTCTCCACCTTCTGTAATTGGAAATTTCAGCGTGAAGAATAGACCAGAAAGAGAAGGCATGAGAACCAGAAATCTAGAAGTTATGACTTGTGAACCTATTACATAGAGTAAATGGTCTTGCCTCTGAACACTGTTGGTTTTCAGTTTCTTTTCTTTTATTATTATGAATAACAAGATGAATTTTGGAGTCAAATAAAATTTTCAAGCTATAGTTTCCACCTGGATGCTCATCTCATATTTTATTATAATGATATATTCAGTAAACAATTTCATAATAAACAATTACTGCTCACAAAAACATCTTAAGTCCTTCGACATTCATAAATTTCTACTGAGCACCTCAGGCACTATTCTAACCAACAAAACCCACATTTTTAAGTTTTTGTAGCCTATTGAGTTCATTCAGAAACTAATATTAATTAACTATTAAAATTTCATATCGAATTAGATCAAACAAATTCTTATGCCAGACCAATCGAAAAGAAATGCTTAATGCTTGAAACAATAAATTTTCTGCTTGCACATGAAAGTTCTGTTATGGCTTCTTTTCTATAACTTGTTAATTAATCTAAATCATGCCACACCCTCCATTGAATACTCAAAGAAATTTTCAACAGTTTGTCCTACAGAGAATTAAGTCATCATAATGTGTTACGCCATATGCACTATTGTGCTCATTTATGTAGAATATGAACTACTGAAGTCCTTTGGTTTCCAAACAAATTAGTTCCTAAATTAGTTGAACATCCTCGGACTCCAAGCCAAAATGAAGAGCTGCTTAAAGAATATCGCGAGGGATGAGCAATTGATAATATACTGTTTTCATAAAAATAAACCATTCTCTGTCAAGCCATGTGAATCTCAAAAATAAAAAATAATTGTCTTTCATAAAGAAATTTAAAATGAGACAAAGACAAACCTTCAGAAGATCAGGTGAGAGGAGAAAACATTCTCTCAGACACTTATCAAGGAATAGATCATGATGCTGGATAACCTGGTTTCAGAAAAGGTAAGATAACAGTGGAGCACCATAGAGTGAATAAGCTATCCTTGGCCATCAAAATGAACCATACTGGGCAGGTACCAGACATTCAACATCATTCCGTGATAAATGTTATACCTCATCTATGCTTTTTGCAGTCTGAAGTCTATCATCCATCAAATGCCAGTTAGGTTCAAGAACCTGAAAATGAACAATTCAGTGTTATTGTAGGACATCAAAATGGCATATTCTCATTTCCCACAAAATTTGGTTTATGAAGAAATGAAATCAATTCTGTGATATAAATTCTGACATGAGCACATCCTTTCTTTTTTTGGGTACATTCAAATCCATTTATTTCCAGGAAAAAAAGAAAAAAAAACTCCAATCTCTTCAACTTGCCGCCTGGAATGCAAGCAGGTCAGAAATAATCATGCAATTTTCAGTATAGATTGTCTTCAGCATTAAATACAAGACGACATATAATCAGAATTGCAAAAATAGAACAAAACGAAGAAAGATTTACAAAAAAAGTCCTAATGGGAAAAGGGGGTGGGGGTTACTAGATATGTCATCCCATGCTATTGAATTTCATCGACAATTATGCTTCCAGAATTGCAGCATGAATTTGGAAAGAATTAGTTCATGGTGCATGTCCCTATGGCCAATTTATAAAGCTACAGATATTATAAACCAATAGTCCAAAACAACACCACAACAATGAGATAGCAATTCCATTGTCACGAAGAAAGTTGTGCTCGAGGGAATAAAAACTTGCCTCGAAGGTTAGGTAGTGTAAAAGGCTGTTAATGAATTTGAGCATATTACGACAAAGCAGAGATGATCTAGGAATGGCTGTTCCACGCATATTAAGACTGCGCACTCCCTGCAAAAGTTATAAGACAATTGAAATAGAAGAGAAAAAGACAGGTATAATACAAGCACTGTATGACCAGGATTCTAGCCCCTACTTGATGCATTTGCCAAGCCCCAGAAAGCTGGCGATCGACATGTTTACAGTGAAACAAAAAGCGGAAAATCAACTGGTATTTTGCTAGAGCTTTTCTTGATAAAACAATAGACAATGGCCATTGAACCTGAAAAAAAGGAAAAGAAAGGGGAAAAAAGATTGGTTACCAAATTAAAAAAGAAACTCAAGTTAATGCAAAAATGATATAAAGTCAAACACCTAGAAGGCAATGGGAATATCCAACTAAAGATATACGACAACAAGGAAATTTTGTGCACAATCTTTAGCAGGGAAGGTGAAGGGCCTGCAGATAAACAAACCTTGTAACTCAAAGAAAATGTTTCAAGTCCAGTGATGCTCACGGGCTCCTCTAGATCAGTACTATCAGAAACAACCCTCATTCCAAAATCTTTCAGCGTCCCTAAACTTTTAAGTAAAGAAAATCTTTCCTGCAAGCAAAATAAAAATTCAATATGAAATAGTGAAAGTTTGAAGTTGACATATTTATCCCTAAAAGGGCAGTGGGATTGAGTTGCCTACCACACAACAGGTCAAGTCCTCATGACATGGATCTGCTGCAGCAGCTGTGGTGCGTAAAGCAAGGTCTAATAGAGACTGCAATATGAAGAAAACTACATTTCAGGTATTCTTCTTATCCTTAGCACTTACAGTAGTACTCATCAAACCTGTAGTTTCTCCACAGAAATCTCATCAAGCTTTTTTGTTAACTCATCTCGAGCTATATCCATAAAGTGCACCAAAAAGTCACCCTGAAATCAGATAATTTATCCTCATAAGAAATTTAAAAGGCACATTGGCAGACCCCAAAAGGGTGTCAATGGACACAGTGGCAAAACTTGGGGGTAAGTTGGGGAGAAAAGAAGAAATGTGTACTTGCTCTTTTGAGACTTCCGCTCCAATTTAATCACAAAAAACTATTCAAAAAAATATTGTTCTAACAAGTTTTTAGCACTTTAGGACATCTTGCATTATGAAATCTAAAACTAAAATAATATTATTGATTGAGGACATCATAAAGCTTCTTAAGTGCACAAATTACAACATCCAAAACTAAATTCACTATACCAAATGATGGAATTGATTTTGTGATGAAATTAGTTCTCATCAGGCAAGTGCAACTAAATCAGTCTCCCATGCAGTGCTTTGAGAAAATTTTGGACCTCAAATTCAAACATTACATTTGAACAAAGATTCGACTAAAAGTGATTTTTAACAAGGTGGGACCCACAAGAATAGGTCAAAACAACATGTGCACTGCTGCCTCACCTTCCATAACCAGAAGAAGTCACAATGAAACAAACATATACCAGCCAACACATCTTTAATTCCTATTCTCAAATTCAATATACAAAGAAACAAAAGTACCTGATCTAGAAGAAGATAGTGCTTTATTGACTTCAGCTTTCCCATTAAATCATACTGCAGCCAAAAAATTGTTGAAAAAGAAAATCAGTACCAAAGAAGAGAAACAACAACAGCAGATGTAATGTTCTAAAAACTGAACCATGCAAACATATCTATTTAACTACTTTACAAATACTCACCTTTTCTACAATGAGATTTAAGAGCTCACCACTAGCAAAATCATAAGCCTTCTTTATACATTCAAGATAATGATGGTTTGAGCCAAAAATTGTCAATTTAGAATTTTCTGAAGCTGGAACCTGGTAATTGACATCCAATCAAGAGTACTAATGAGCAAAGCTCCAAGAAAAATTGCAAAACAAAACATCAAGGACAAAATGTAACAAGACCTGAACATTGTGTCCACATTCTCTCATGACATTTAGGTACTTTCCAGTTGTCAAAATTGTACCGGCACTATTTGCAAGGAAGCTAGGAATCCCTTCCTTAAGGCTGTATCGTTGCCTCCAAAACTTAGCATCAGAATCCACTGTGAGGCTTTCCTGTCGAAGAATTAAAAAAAAAAAAAGAACAAAGGAAAAAGAACCATAAGCACCTTAACCAAACTTGATAAATTTGTTATCATAAAAGAAGACCATATACCTTTTGAAGCAATTTGTTCTCAACAATAAAAAATTCTCCATAGGGATCATCAATCACTCCTTCATATACCCACCTACAGCAAGGAAGCTGATAAAAATAAGCTTTAAAAGTTCCATCATGTACGAAAATCAGAGATATCAAGCTTATCAAAAACACAGATAATATGCTTGCAAAATGGACCTCTCTAATATGCCAAGGTATGCATTGCTTGCACATTCTGTCATCTTCTCCAGCAATGATCTTACTGCGTTATCGCCAGCCATGGCCTTAGCCTGGATGTAGCAAAGTCATTCCAAAATCAATAAGACAATAAATATACGATTTATTAGTAATACTGTAATCGTAATGATACACTAAAATTTAGAAGTGTTGAAGAACTGCCAAAGAGATCAAACTGTACTGTTAAAGCAGCAAACCTCTATACTCCACAACTAGCTAAGTCAAGATTCAAACACCATGTTTTACCTGGCTCTGCAAGAGGTTAAGGACAGCAGAACCTAGAAAGTTATTTGCTGAAGCCTTTTGTACCACAGATGACAATGCTTGCATGGGACCCATCATGGGCTGCAACAGAAAGGAAAACCCAATGAGTTCACATTCAAAGAAGGTTGAAATGACTTAGGACTAGTTCAAACCTGACAATAAAACCACAGTCCTTGTATGGAAAGTCTTCCAAGTCGAAATTGATGCTCAAGTTGTGCCACCATGGCCTGATAATCCTGATTAAAAATTCAAAGATGGGGTTCACAAGAAAGGATTTCAAAATGCAACAGGGATTCACCAGAATGATGTTGAATACATATAACCTACTAGAAGTAGTGCCCTAAGTGCAGCAGCAAAGGCATGATTGACCAAACCATTTTTGAAATGTGATCTTGACTCAACAAATTGGTTGATCAATAGATAGCTCTCACATAAAGGGAACATCCTCTTCGCCAATTCCTGAATGAAATGTTTATCAGATTGAAAATTTATGGAAAGATTATGAAACCAGGGAACATGAATTTGCTTAACACATTGGAATATGTCCGTAGCGTGTAATATAGATTAGCTCCAAAACACTTCAACAAAACTTTTAATCCGCTAATAAAAGAGGAAACAGAGTAAAAAGAAACATATAAAATTTGTCTCCTCAACAAATTGGCCCACGAAATTTTCTTACAAACTCAAAAGTTGAACTTGCTCTCTGGAAATATTGTTATCAATCTCAACCTAAGCACTAGTTCAGCAAAAACTGAAACTCCAATTAGATACTAACATACATCTTTAACTTTATTTTATTCAATTTAAGATCAAATTATCAGCACAATGGTAATGTAAACACAGCCACCTATTTCATTATATACGTGAGAATCAGCACAAAAAAATATTAAAAATAAAAATTTATGTATATTATGGCATTGTTTCTCTTTTCCCATGAAAGCATAATCTAAAAAATTCTAGTTCATACCTGAAGTGCCAAGTCCATTGAAGCATCAACTTGGAAAGTAATATCATCCTCCTTTCCACGGACTCTTTTGATCGAAATATATCGTCCTTCAATACCAACCAAAGCTGACAGGAGATCATCGATTACAACTAGTTCCTAGTTCAGAAGACAAACATTATTCAAATTTTATCATAATTTTTTAGCAAAAAACAATATAATAGCTCTGAACAATAATATAATTTTTTCCCAAAAAAAAAAAAGAATGTAGCTGTGAATCACATACCTGAACTGCAGCATCATAACATCCAATGGCCTTGTCCACTCCAGGACTATTCAAACACACGGACACACACAGAGAGAAACAAAATTTAAGCAATTTTGAAAATTTAATATCGTCTCGTTACGGGAACAACAAAAAGTAGTGAAGTGACTACCTGTAGTAGTCGGAGTACAAGCCCTTGGAATCAGCGAGGTGCGAAGTTCCTTTCGTTTCCTGAATGAATTAAAATGGAACACTGGGTGAAATTGTTTTGAAGAGTGTTTGTTTCTCGGGAAAATGAGAGGGAAAGTGAGTGAAGGTGAGACCTGATGGAAGCGGCCGGTAAGGAAAGGTCTTTCGAGATTCCAGCGAGGAGTTGTTGGAGAAGCCGTTGCTGTTTCGATGTTTCTTCTACCGATCCAGTGTTCTGATGATCTATTTCTTGCGTCTCTCAACACCAGATATTTCAAAAGTTGCAGCCACACTCTCTACAGAAGAAGATGTGTATTTTCAATTTTTTTTGGCAAAATGCCAAAATATCCCAAATCCCTGAGGTTTAGGATAATGGAAGCCTTCATACCTCTATTTTTAAAAAGATATAATAATTTCATATTTTATGGTACACTTTAAATTATCAATCTTCAATTTTGCAATAGGAAATAATGATTGTGGATACATTTATCATCACTAATAATATAATAAATGAAAAACTTTCACCGATAAGTTGTTGGTTAAGTGGTTAGTATATTTTAAAAAGATTGTCAAGTGAGAGGAGATAAATTGCTAATACTCTAATTTACCAGGTGGATAATCACTTTTTATAAAAAAAAAGTTGAAGAATTTCTACTAGTTATGAACTTTGATTGGATAAAAATATTGTTCATATATTTAGTATTTTAAAATCTCTCTAATTTCTGTCACATACTAAAAATATAACAAAAACAGAGGAAAAAATTACAAAAGAGCAAAAGTTTTTCATTGAATTGAAAAGCTCACAAGCAAAAAATTAATAAACGTCCACGAATTATAAGGGTAACACCCATAGTGATACAAAAATCTTTAATTAATTATGTAACAAAGTAGTTTTCTTAATTAAATAATTTACCCTTTATAATCGTATTACAAGCCATATAGGCTCTTTTTTGTAAATCTCTAGAGCGCCACCGAATATCATCTTCATTTTTTGTGTTATGATTTGCCACAAGGATTTTTTAAAAACAATTTGTACACTAAATCGCATGTATAAATTACTAGAATATAATACCTCTTTTGTTTAAATAGGTAACAATAAGAGTATAAGAGTATTTTTATGTGATTTTAAAGTTTTGTATAAATTACTAGAAATCGTTCCAAATGAGACTTTGACTTTTTTCAATTTGAAATAAGAAATGCCCAAAAAAATTATTTTGATAAATTATTTTTTTGAGAAGCATAAACTTGGACACATTTTATTACTAATATTTATAATTACCGAAATCTATCCTCAAAAGCGATCTAATTTCCGTCACATACTAAAAATACAACAACAAAGGAAACTGATTACAAAAAATAAAGGCTATATTTAGTTGAGAAAATAATTTTTTATTTTTTTATTTTGTTTCAATTTTTTAAAAACGATGAAAAATTTTGGTATTGCATGAAAAAAATTTTCATTTTTCCATTTTTGTTTTCTATTTTTCTAGAAAAAAGTGAAAATTTTTCACAACTAAATAGGCTCAAAACTTTTTCATAAAATTAAAAAGCCTACAACAAAAAATTTCGAAAAAAAAACAAATGATCACAAATTATAAGCCCTACACCCCATCGTGATACATAAATCTAATAAATTACGTCAAAAATATATTTTTTTTTGACGATTCGTCAAAAATAGCTTTTAAAAACAATTGATATAAAACGAGAAATTCGAATTAAAATATTTTGAGTTTGAGGGATTTTGGATCGATGGCCCAACCCACGATTCAAACTTGGCATGAAAACCCAAGCAGAATTATACATTTCGGTTTCTTTATGGTTGGGTTGGGCTGTTCCATTGACCCGACCATCTCATCTATAAATTGGGTTGTTAAACCACCTAGGGTTTCTCTGCAGACGAGAACAACCACAACAACAGCGCCTGCGGCTCTCTTCCCTCAACACCCTGCAACAATGGTGTCCGCCAAGAAGACCGTAATGCGCTTTTCCTTTTACTCTCTTAGATTCTTCTTTCGAATTTTATTTTCTTTCGATTTCTCACAATGCTGTGGCTTTGTGATTTGAATATTTGCAGAAGAAGACTCATGAGAGCATCAACAACAGGCTTGCTTTGGTGATGAAGAGCGGCAAGTACACTTTGGGGTATAAGACTGTTCTCAAGTCTCTTAGAAACTCCAAAGGTGAAGTGAAAATGGCTTTTTTTTTAATCTAAATTTATGTGTTTTTGATTTATTTAAAGTCATGGTGAGAATGGTTGAATAACGATGTTTTGAATATAATCTGTTAATAGTTCTCGCTAGACGTCGGTTGGCTATTAAGATTTTAATCATTGTATAGGAAAAACCGACATTTTGTTCTTTCTGAATATTGCGTTTAGGAAAATCTGCAATAAGATCAGAAAATGAAATATATTGCAAATATTCGATGTTCATGGAAAGGGAGTTTAAGTTTTGTTTTACATTCACGTAAGATCTCTGTCTTTCTTATAATGAGACTAGCATTTACTTGCTACCCCGCAGGAGTTGTTGATATGGGGTGGAAGAAAGTCTATAGGAACCTTTATCAGAATAAAACTTTTGAATTAATAACATGGTTGTGTTAGGGTTATGTCTGAGACTGGTATTTTTCTTTGTTCACTTTTAAGTTAAATTTTATTGAAATTGTCATCAAGTGTTTAATTCTCTGTGATTTTGCAGGTAAGCTTGTTATCATCTCTAACAACTGCCCTCCCCTCCGCAAATCAGAGATAGAATACTATGCAATGTTGGCTAAGATTGGAGTTCACCACTACAATGGCAGTAAGTTTCTCAACTTGATGCTTGTAGATAGGAATGAGAAGACTGTATCAGCCCACTTTGCTTTGCTATTGTTATGTTCTCTTCTCAATTAGTCACTTCTGAAATTTTATATAATGCAATGTTTGCTGGATGATGTCATTTTGAGTTGTTAAACTTTAACTGGTTTGTTCATGTTTGTCTTATTGTAGTGTTTGCTTGCACTCATTCTCCTTTGTGTATGTCCAGCTACTTGTCTTGGAATCCTTTTTTGGATGTAGATATATGTCCAGCTCATGATAATGAAATAGAATTGATTTGCATAATATATAACACATGCATGCTTCTTAATCAATGTGCTCAATTTTAATTTTTGACTTGTTGCCGTTAGTGCCAATGTTGTACAGCTATTACTCTTAATTGTTTCTGTCAATTTATATTTTATCTCTGGAATTATGAATTGTTTTTGAGAAACTTTCTTTTTTCTTATCACTTGGCTATATGTTCTTCTCAGACAATGTCGACTTGGGAACTGCTTGTGGCAAATATTTCAGAGTGTGCTGCTTAAGTATTCTTGATCCAGGTACATGTTTAAAAGAGATGTTCATTTCATTATGTACAGTCTTTTCTTTTGACACAGTTGATTGATTATTCTTTTTTTTTTGTTTCAGGTGACTCTGATATCATCAAGAGTTTGCCTGGCAGTGACCATTAATATCCATCATGAGCTATGGCATATCTTCCTAGGTTGCAAACATTTTTCACCTTGAGGGGATAGGCAGTGAGATATGGGTTTTCATTTGCAAGCTATGATGTTGTTAATGAGAACACTTGTATGCTGAATTTCAGATGCCCATTTAATTGTTTGATGTGAAATGACAACCTAAATGTGAATTTTGATGTTTTAGGATGTTTGGATCATTTTTATTTTGACTTGAAATTTTAAGGTTCCATAGCTTAAAATCATCATTTTCATATGGTTTTATGGCTTTTTTTCTAGTTTTGATATAGTTTGGTCTAGAATTAGACTTTTAAATTAAGTTATTGGTCAGCAGCTTCCGAGTGTTAAGATATGAAGTTAATCATTTTATACTCAATTAGTCATCTCTCAGCTTTGTAACTCAAAATCTAGAACAGAAATCTCTTCTTATTAACATCTTTTTAACTTGTCGAAGGACTTCTATTACCGCCATTCTTTTCTGCAGATCAATTCAATCACCGA
>CAODLS013921451.1:0-11724 GCA_948243855.1 Flueggea neowawraea
GCACTATAGCAATAAATTTTGTCGCGACGAAATTCTTATCTAGTGGTTTTATTTGTCACAAATTCCTTTTTTAAGTGTTTTGGGAATTACATACGGATGCAATGAAAGATTTTAATATAACTTAGGATGCCATAGTAATTTGTTATTAAGTAAAACATTCAATAAATGGTCTTCCCCAATCAAATACAATCTATTTTGCAATTTACTTATGGAACCTACTACCAATCTCCCTCGAACAAAAACATTAATTAATAATACAAAGCTACAAAATTGAAAAACATAATATTAAATTTATGAGCATTTTAATACATTCACTTTATAAGAATAGAATTGCAATTTGAGGCAACGTTATCGTCTTGTGTCAACCGCGCTACCTCCCTTCTTGCTGATTCATTACTTCTGAAAACATATCCCCGGACCGCATTCCAACACTATCTTCTAGAGCAAAATTTGCACCACCAGTGCTGACCGTGCTTTTTGAAACTGTCGTACTTCCCTCGGAACTTGTGAATAAATTGTGAACACCATCACTATCCATCACTTGATTGCTTACCAAGGCTGGACTCGTCTTGTCGTTACTCCTAATTGTATCTCCACCATCACCAGGATTGTGTTCTGCAGCTTCTTGAAGCTGCAACGCCAATTCGAGTCCCCAGAGGACATCGCTCATTGTTGGCCTTTCAATTCCTCGGTTATGCACACAACTCATTGCAATCTCGATGAACTTATTCAATGACGCCGACGCAACAGTGCCTTTCAAATGTGGGTCGAATATCTGACCGTGTTCCTTCTTCATGGCACTTTCTCGCCCATTCAACAAACTGACTTGCCTGGAATTATTGGTGGTCTCGCGCATAATACCTCCAACAACACCACACCAAACGAGTACACGTCGGACTTGGTAGTGAGCTGCTGCCGGCGGAAATATTCTGGGTCAAGATACCCGAAACTGCCTTTCACAACTGTGCTAACATGAGTTTCTGATTCACCTGTTGGACCAATCTTAGACAACCCAAAATCGGAAACCTTAGGCACCAAGTTGTCATCCAACAATATGTTTGTTGACTTCACGTCTCCATGAATGATACTATTTTTCGTGTCATTGTGAAGATAGTTCAGTCCTCGAGCAGCACCATGACAAATCTGAATTATCTGCTTCCACGAGAGGACTTCTAGTTCCATAAATATGATGGCATAAATTCTCAGTGCCGCCTAGGGTTAGATGGCAATTGCATTGCATGCATACATTCAGTACTGTCACAGTACCATACAATGTCTTGATGTTTGTTGTGTTGTATCTATTATAGCTTCGTGTGCCTGCCAGCACGAGCAGCCACCCACTAGCGGTGTTTGACTGGGTCCTCAGCATTGGATACCAGGTGTGTGAAATTGCAGCTTCAGACACATAGATTGTGTCTTCAAAATTGAGTATGTTATTTTGATATGTCTGGCTATGATATGAAATGGACTAATAATTATTGCGTTAATTAATAATTGGGATTATGTGATTATTAATAACCAATGTTTTGCTATGAAAATCTAAAGTATATATTGGTATATATATATATATACATGAGTATTTTGTATAAGATAGAATAAAGGAAAATATGATGCATGATTGGTTGTGCAATATTATGTATATAACACTTTGGTATGGGGACACCTAGCTACGGGGTATGTAGCCTTTGGTATGCTAATACTTTGTCAAGGCCCTAGTTACCAGGGTAATAGGGTGACCGTATATCTGGCTGGATATATGTGTTTATTGAGCAGTCAGGTGGCAAAGTCCATACTGATATTATGGGTATTGATACTGGTCTCATACTATAAATCCACACACACACACGCACACACATATATATATATATACTATTTGAATGCTTGTTGTATGATCTGAATGTGAACGTTTTTGGTAAGACGAATTTTAGAAAATGTATTATATACGTAGTGTGTATACTATATGGTATCTATGTATGGGTGCGATATTTTTAAAGGGTTTTCAAAAAAGTCTTGTGAGGCACGTATGAGGCGATCTGGAGTGTCGTTTCCTCACTAATGTTTCTTACCCATTTTTCTTCTGTTGTCTATGTTAAACCTCTTTATAGGTGACATTTTGGATGCTCAGCATCTGATTCGTACATCAATCCTAGTGAGGCATTTCTTCTCTATAATGAGTGCCCATCGTTCAGACTCTATTTTTGTTTAGTCGTTAGAGCTCCACATCGGGCTACTGTTGGGATACTGGGCTACACATTTTGTATTTTGGGATCCCGCTATGATTTTATATTTTCACTGATATTTTTATATATTGTATATATATATACATAGACTTATATATATATATATATATATATATATATATATGGTTTTCTTTCATTGATAACCATTTTATATTTATAAACGTTTTCAATAAATATTTGGATAAGTTGGGTAGATTGCCTCTTGTGCGAGATGGGTCGGGCTCCCACAGACGGTTCGACTTGTACGTTGGTCACAGTCCCGACTATGGGTCATGACACTTGCGATTTAGTCCCTGAATTTTGTAAAATTACAATGTAGTCCCTAAGACGTTAAAAATTAATAATTAAATCCCAAACTTTTAGAATGTATAAATAAATTCCCCCAATAATTCAATTTATGAATAAAACCTTCAATTTATCAAAATTCCAAAATTATGCACAATTTTTCGAAAATTACAAATCTAAAACATATTTTTATAAAATTAAAAATCTGAACCACTATGCAAAATATCCAGTCCAATCCCTCAATTTATTCCGAACAAATGGACAACTACACCTTAGTCCATGCGACAGAAAAATTATTTTCAAAAAATACCCAAAATTCTGTACCAAGTGGAACCCAATGTTCTCAATCGTTCCAACTAACTCAAATCAACCCCATAATTTCAAAATTCAATCTTCAAATTTCAAAAATGAATTTTAAAATTTAATGGAGAAATTATCGAAATAATTAATCCAAAATTTAACCAAATATTACATTACTAAGAAAATTTGAAAAATAATAATTTTAATAAATAAAATTCAACAAATTTGATCATATAAAAAGTTTCAAAACCAATAAAATATATATCTCTTTGATTATGAAATTAATAAAATTTTATTTAGCAAAACAAATTTACCAAAAATTTTAATCGGGGAAAATACAGGATATTACAATGTCTAATTGTGGTTGAGAAAAAAAAAATATAAAGCAAATAAAAGCATCCAATTGTTATTTGTTTTGGGGGTTTTGTAAATGAAAACAAGTAAGAAATTAAACACACGTAACTCAATAATAAAAAAAATGTTAGGGCTTTCGATATAAAACAAAGGCTCTAATTGCTTAGTGAATGAAAATAGGTAAATGGATATTAGTATTTTCTTCACAATACTAACCCAATACCCCTGTCGAGATCACTCAGATCATGCCTACACCTCCTATGAGGGTCATTTCAACCTCACCTAGTCAAGTTAGACCCATTAGGCTCCTTGAAGAATTTCATCGAGCACCTTGTAGGCTCAGGTATATTTCTATCCTAAAACCATACAAATTATATGCAAGTGACCTAACACAAGCTTCTTCTTTCAATTCATCACTTGGGCTTGCTAAAAACAACATTTTGGTTATCAATCATAACATTACTACAAGTCATACAATCAACACCAATAATATATTTAGCAATTAAAGCACAATAAAAATAGATATAACAATAAAAACACAATACCCATGAAATTAATCATCCATTAAGGCAACATCAATCCAAGGTTTACATCTTTAAACCCTAACACAAAAATCTAAGATGGCATATTTACAAAACTAAGTATAGAGCAATAAAAATGAAACCTAAACATGATTCTAAACAAATAAAAAGGAAGAGTAAAGCTTGTCTCAATAGATGATGAAAGCCTCCTCAATCCCCTTCTCCCTCATCTTCAGTTTGTCTTGAATCTTCATTGGAAATTGGTAGAGAATGATTCTCTTCTTTAATGTGAAAGTCCAAGCATTCTCACAATGGGGTGGATGAGGTCTCTTTATAGTCCTTTTGGTCCCTCACCAACCCTAGCATTATTCTTCCAAAAATTCCCTTGATTGTGTCTTTGGTCCCCACTTGATTCATTGTCTTGCTTTATTTTTCTCTCTTCAGAGTGTCATCACGTGCAGCCTCACGGTCATGAGCCATGACCGTGATTGATTTTGCTAATGACCATGAGCCTAATCTGGTTGGAAAGAAAGAAAATAATCGTGTTCACGTGTCACAACCAAAAGTCGGGTCATGACCGGCGTACGAGGCAGATTGTCTATGAAATCTCGGCCCATCCCGCACAAGCCTCAGAGTACAGAATAATAATTCAAATACATTTTTATTAGACAAATTAAAATCATTTAGTAAAAATAAGTTTCAAAAATAATATTCCAAAATATTAATAATAATAAATCATTAAATAAATAAATATAATTGAAAACAATTGAACCATTTCAAATTCAAATGCAGGACCATAACCCACTACTCGGTATGTGGAGCATCCAACAGAACATAAATTCGAGCCCGAGCAATAGGGCACTCACTGCTGGCAAATCTCCTTACTAAGCGACGAAGATCAGCAACCGCTACAGACACCTGAAAGGAGAAGTAAAAAGAGAATAAAGAGAGAAAATGGGGGTCAAACCCAGTGAGGACAACACTTCAGACCGCCTCATCTGTGACTCACAAAGACTGTTTTGAAAACATTTCAAAACATACCACATGCAGATATAAGTTTATGTGTACATATACACACTATATATAAAATAATAATAGTTTTTAAAGCCATTTCTAAATCCTTTCCATACAAGGAAGGCAACAGACAATCACCCAAATCGATTAAATAAGTTATTGAATTTAATAATAACATTTACGTTCTAAAGTTTGGAATAGCCAAAATATTTTCTTTCAAAATATCTGCCAAATTTCATCTTTATTTTCCCAAATAATTTACAAAGACAAACATTTTTTAAAAATATTTTCAGAGAGAAATTCTATAAATATATTTAGATAAAAATTCTCAAAATCACATTTATTTTCCAAACAATTTTAGAGAAAAGTATCAAAGTTTAACGGGACTTGAATCAGATATATCGAGTCATCCGGACTCGATAATTGCCACTTAGACACTCAATATAGCCACTTAGGCACCATGGTATAGTATAACCACTAAGGCGAGTATAAGCCACTTAGGCATTTAATATAGTCATTTAGGCAAATGATGCAACACCAGTGTATCAAAGCTACGCTACCCTGTAGTTAGGTGTCCTAAAACAAAAGGGTTTTCCAAAATTAATTTGAAATATTTATTCCAAAAATATTTAAAAGGTAGCATACAGCACATACAAATCATTCACCAAGATATCAAAAACCAATATTTATCCCAAAAATTTTATTCAAGTTTAGATGGAATATTTACTACATAATTCCTTTAATTTTAGAAACAAAACTCTCTTTTCAGAAACATAATAATTGCATTAGAAAATACACTAAAAATCCAAACAGAGTATTTATTTCAAAAATCATAATAAATATCAAGAAACTTAATATTTATTTCTAGGAACAAAATAATTTCCAAAACTGATTTTCACGGTCAAGGTTATCACATAAGTCAGATATTTTTTAGAACTCCCTATCATTTATTAATCCATATTACATGCCAAGTCCAGACACGTCAAAAACATAAAATTTTAGAACACACAGCCTATGTGTCTGAAGTTGACATCCACTAACCTAGACACAGAATTAATAATCCAATCACGGTTTTCCGGTGAAGGACTAGTCACCTCGGGAACTGAACAGAACTGACAACAGAGATTTACTACAATAGAGTCGGATGTGGTACTGTGACATTACTAAATATGTATGCAATGCAATGCAGACTCGGACCCTCGAGGTCACTGAAAATTTACCCTGGATGAGAATCCATCATCCTCGACTCTAAATACGAAATCTACGTAAAATTACAGTTTGGTCCCCTGCTAGTGTAAAATTATGTCTTAGTCCCGATCACTTAACAAATTTTAAAACAGCCCTCAAAGTATCTTTGGATTACCAATTAGACATCCATAAGTCAAAATCTTCAAATTCCTCTCCGAAATCCCAGAGATTGCAAAATTTAGCCTAGTTCCTTAAAATTATAAATATGTGTCCAAGTTCTCCAAAATTACAAATGTAAACCTTGACTTTTCAAAATTACAGATATATACTCCCAATTTTTAGAAATTACAAGTTTAGATTAAACTTTCCAGAAATTTAGAAAACTATAAAAACATAAATTTATTCTCAAAAATATAAAACTCTCTATTCAACCGATAAATATCGAAACCAATCACCCATAGTACTCGATTTCAACCTCAGGAACATTAATCTACCATCAATTTCACCAAACAAATAACAAATTCAGCCAAAATCATCCAAACCCGAATCTAACCATAGCTCCACCAAAAACTCATCAAATCTTTCGATTCAAAACTTGAATCGTCTTTATCTGACTCCTATCTAATATATTCTAGCATTATCTAACATTCATTCATCAACAATCATCTGAAAATTGAAACCCATTTCATTTTCGGCCTAAAATGCATTTTCATGAATCAATGCATGAAAATGAGTTTAAAAGAAAGAAAGGATGTTGATCTTACCTCATATGATATTAAGGAATGATGGGTGACCAAGGGAGAGAGATTCGGATGAGATTAAGAGAGTTTTAAGCGAAAAAAGGCGGAAAATGATGAAGAGGGTCAAGTTTGGGGTTTAAAAAGACGAGCTGATCAAAATGCACCGTTTCAGCGAAATAACAAAGCAACGTACGTCATTCTCATCTCAACATACATTATTGCCATCCACAACGTGTGTCGTACACCATCAACGTAGGTTGTGATGCATCTAGTAGCCACATATCTTGAACAAACACAATACAACTTACGTCGTTCATGCCAACGTACGTCGATCATCCTTGCACCCCAGATAACGTACGTTGTGGCTAGCAAACGTATGTTATGCTCCTTGTCCATATAATGAACATCTTTCTTGTCTAAAAAACGTGTGTTGTTCACTACTCTAGCCACATACTCGACATTCAGGCTTCCAAACGTGTGTCGGACCTCCCTCGGGGTTCTATAACACTTAATCCTCGAAAATTATATAATTCATCATCAAACAACAAATCATCCTCCAAATCTTCAAATTATTTTTTAATACACTTTTAAACATCTTCAAACATCTTCAAAATACCCAACATCACTTAAATCATTCGAGATTCAAATTGGTATTGAACGAAGATCATTCAAAGTCAAATGACGTTCCACCAAAGACCTTGTCGGAATTTGGTCAGAATGCTACAGAGAATTGATCGAAGCAAATGGGGTATTACATCATGGTCTCCTCTTCACGGCCGTGATTCATGGCCATAAAGGTCGTCACGGTCACCATCACAGTCAACATTATGATCGTGATGAGCTATTGCTTTGTTGGAGAATGGATGCATGCTCACAGCCTTGGTCACAGTTTGGAATCACGACAATGCCTTGTTCACGGTCTTGATCAAGGCCGTGATTGGTGACAGTGAACCAATCACGACCATTCCCCATTTTGGCTCACAGTCAGCATCATGATTGTGAACCTCCTCTGTTTCTTCCACTTGTGCATGCCTTTGGGGCTTCCAAATTAAACACCTTTTGACAACGTTTCGTTCCTCATTCATTCCAACTTTCTTTGCACTCTTGAATCATTCAACCTTCATGTCATTTCTCGCATTTTCAATCCAAATTCATGCAAATCCATTAAAACCTACAAAACACGAGAAGCTTTATAAATTCAACAATAAACACTCAATTGAGGAATGAAAATGCTAGAAACCTTTGCTTAATTATGTATGCAATTTCATAATACATCACTCTCTCTAGAATTCCTTTGTATCTTGCTGTTTATTTCTCTGCAATCATGAACTAAACCTTTAATGCATCTATATGTGATGAACCCTAGAATGATTTTGTGACTATTCATTCATTTATTCGAGAATTGATGATTCATCTATGATTTGTTTATGTTATTGTTGAATTGATTATTGCTAGCCTTTTGATACAACATTGATTCGTGTGTAGGTAATTTAGAAATTCCTTGTACGATAGATCACTTGTAGATGAAAGTAGTTGCATGCAAACCCAGAGATAGGTCGACATAAATCCTTTAGATTAGGGTCAAACCTAATAGAGATGTTCATAAAACGGTAATGCAACGTTAGGGGTTTTAATTAGGAAGAGATTCCAGTTAATCAACTTAGCATTAGATATTAATTGACTCGAGAGGATAATTAGCATACTGTAGGGACTTCCGCGATCCAATTATTTTGTTTCAGGGAGATTCAACATCTAGGTGTTGCTTTCTGATTGATTACCAAAGTTACTCTCTTCATTGTGTTGTTTTTGTCTTCTGTTTTCAATTTGCTTTGATTTTGTTTCGATTCATTCAAATCAATATTACCGGTTAGATAATAGGGTAAAAGTGAGTAGCTAATAATCGTAGGCTCTGTGGGATATGACACTCGGTATTCAAATTTCCACTTACTATGAGCGATAGGTGCACTTGCCTTTAGTTTGTAGGCATAGGCTGGACGGATACTAACACCCTAGGAATATTCCGAAGGTTTTATTACTGCATCAACTATGGTGCGCTTGTGATACCTTTGATCAAGTTGTTGGCACCGTTGCCAGAGATGGCATTACTAGTTGTGATCTTTTCTTTTCTTTTTGTCTAATTGTTTGTTTACTTTGCATTTTTAGGTGATATATGCTATTAAGGCATCCTTGAAGTCTAGAAGGGAGAGCAACACAAGACAACAAGGAAGTCCTTCCATTGAATCTGGAGATTGAAACGTTGTGTTGAGCAAATAGAAGAAGAGAAAGAATGGCAGAAAATCCGAGGCAGTGAAATGATCATGCATACAAAGATAGAATAAGTCAATTACCAGATGAAGGAGTTGAAAACCTAGTGGCAGTACGTACGAGTTTGTGAGAAATCCGAAGACCGGTGATTGGTGCTTCACCCTCATGCATTAGATTGAGTCAATCCGCTTGGAACCATGAGTTGAAGAACATCCACTTCAACATGTTGCCTTCTTCCCATGGATTAACAATGAAGGACCCGCTCACTTTCTTGTGGGAGTTCTACACAACAATTCAAACATTTCCATTACATGGCTTAACAGAGGACGAACTAAGAATGAGATGTTTTCCCTACACAGTGAAAGATCAAGCTAAGATGTGGTTGATCAATCTTTTGAAGGGTTCTTTGAGAATTTGGGACAAAGTCTACGAGAAGTTCATGATGAAATATTATTTGCCCCAAAAGACAATCGAGTTGCAGAACAAGATTTGTTCATTTTCTCAAATGGAAGGAGGACCGTTTCATGAAGCTCAGGAGAGATTCGAAATTCTTCTAAGTCAATGCCCCATCACCAATTCTCATTGGCTTTGCTCACTCAATTTTTCCATAATAGATTGACAATGCATGGCTAGACTCTAATTGATACCGCAATAAGTGGCTACTTTGGTGATAAGATGGAAGAAAAGGTCTATGATATATATGAAATGCTTGCCACCAATTCGCAACAAAAAGGGGTGAAAGGGAGAAGAGTTAGCATTCGTGAGGTAAACACTTCTTCTTCTTCCAAGTTAGCTTCTCAAGTTGCTAAAATGTCTAGAAAGTCGAATATGTTGATTAGTAGAGAATCTATGGCTAGAAAAAACTGCTCTTTTTGTGGAGTGATGGGGCATAGTGATGCAAATTGTGGATATGGTCAAGGCATGAGTTCCACAATCGAAGAAGTTAATTATACGGGGGGTTTCGATAAGCCACAACCAAGAAATGACCTTTATTCAAACACTTATAATCTAGGATTGCGCAACCACTCAAAATTTTCTTGGAAAGACCAAAACCTAAACCAAGCTAGACCGATGGGATTCCCGAGTTTCTAACCTCTACCACTCTACCAACAAACTCAACCCCATCCACCACATCCACAAAATAACCAAGACAAGGAACCACCTATAAAAGACCTTTTGATGCAATGCATGTCGAAAATGGAAGGTTGAGATGCCAAGGTAGACTAAGCTTTACAATCTCAACAAGCTTCCATTTTAAATTTAAAAAGACAAGTTGGTCGAATTGCAAAGGTGGTTAGTGAAAGGGAAAAAGGGAAGCTACCAAGTAAATCCCAAGTGAATCCAAACAAAAGTGTCATAGCCATATCACTTAGAAGTAGGAAGGTGCTTAAAGAAACACGTGTGGGGGAGGAGCCTAAAGTATAAGAGATGCCAAGCAAGGAAAAAGGGAAAAAGGTGATGGTGGAAGAACTAAAAAATGGCAAGGAGGTTAGGGAAGAAGAAATGCAAAAGAAAAAGGTATCTCATTCAATCCAAAAGATGAGGTAAAGCCCTATGTTCCTCCTATTCCATTTCTATAATATCCTGTTCGTTTTGACCAGAATTTGATGGTATTCTGTCAAGACTTTAGGGAAATTCATGGTTTTGAGGTGTTAAACTTCGATCGAGAATGTTTGGAGGTGTTTTGTATGTGCAAAGCACATAACAGGTCATCTGTGTGCGTTGAAGAGCTCTCTACGCACATAGATTGAGCTCAGTGGGTCGTCTACGTGCGTAGGTGATTGTACTACGTGCGTAGATGGATGTCTGATCCATACTGTGAATGTGTCTGAGCACGTCTGTGTGTGTTGGAAACGTCTGCGCATGTTTGACGTGATTTGGACTTGGAACCATGGTGAGCATGATGATCTATGTGCATAGCACTAGGTGGTGTGCACGTGGATCGTTGATCCGTGAGGGAGAGATCGCCAGATCTGCCGTCTACACATACAGGAGTTTCGTCTACGCACGTAGTACTCGGTCAACATGCGTAGACGAAGGTTCAATGCATGTAGATGGGCCTTTCTGCATGCATTAAATGAAATGCCACGTTTCAGTTCTAATGGCCTATAAATATACCCACCTACGACTCTTCTGTCATAACTCATCTCAACCACCAAAATCACTCTCTCAACTACTCCTATACACTTGCAATCACTCCTCAGCACTTCCAATGAGATTCTGAAGGTAAGAATCGTTCTTTGATCTCTTCTTTCTGTCATCTCACCTCATATTTGTTCATCTAGGGTTTTGAATAGATTTTTGGATTTTGTTCAGATCTTCCTTTTCTGTTGTAAAGAAAGTTAAATATGGGTAGACTAAGCTTGGTTAAGGTTGTAACCACATGATTCTAGCTTCGGTTTCCAAAGATTTTGTGTTTGAAAGAAATGGGTTTAATCCGAGATATGATTTCGAATTTGATAGATTTCTTATTAGATTCGGAGTTGTATCCGATGTATTATGATAGATAGGTGTCAAAAATACATAGATCTGACGTTGGGTGTCAAGATTTTGTTTGGTTTCTTATGAGTCTTTTAAGGTTATTAGTCCAACCAAAACAAAAAGAAACCACCCAAGAACATGCACGTACAAAACAGAAAGTTTGGTGTCAAGAAGTATACCTAACGTTGTGAGAAAAAAAAACGAAACTTGTACCACCAAAGGAGCCGAACCAAAAGAACAAGCTTTTGATCCCTTTAAACCTTGTTAATGCCACTAAAGGACTGCTGAAGAACAGCTACTCCTCTCTACCAAATCACACACACAACAACCTAGTGT
>CAODLS013921510.1:0-15765 GCA_948243855.1 Flueggea neowawraea
AATATCAAATCATAAAATTTACCCTCCAATTACCAAAATAATTATTTTAAATAATTTTCTAAATTATCCAAAATAATTATTCAAATTAATTACCCCAATTTTAATTCTCCAAAAATAGCTACAAAATTATGGGATATTACAGTTTCGATTTATTTTCTTATATATATATATTGATAACTTTATCATTTTTAAAAATCTTGTGTAAAAGCAGATTGATGCATCCACCAAAGCCTTTTCTTGCTATCAAATTTACATGACTAAATTAAAATTATAATTGACCGAAATTAAGCTAAAATCTTCACGAGTTTACATGAATTCTAACCAGTAAATATGAAATTGAATTGAAGCCCCAAATTTGAACCAGAATCTCCACGAATTTATTGGAATATTAAAATTTGTTACAAATTCTTCTTCTTAGGCTAATCTTTATTCAAACATTATAATTTCTTTAAAATTTACTTCTTTAATCTTTTGTTAGTGGAATAGCCGAAATCATCACACGTCGATGTTCATTAGCATATCAAAATTTTGTCCCAAATTCGACTAGTGTGTGGTTAGAATCTTCACAGATTGATGTTTATTACAGTATTTTAATTTGTTCCAAATTTGACATTGAGTTGCATTAAAATTATAATTTTGTATTTTTAAATTAAATTAGAATAGAATTTCCGAAGAAGCATAATTTAAAAAAAAACAAAAAAAACAAAAAAAAGCTATTGATTAAATTAAAAACTGAAACTTGAGTTTTGAAACAAAAATTTGAATTTTCAAGTTGAATAATTAAAAAAAAATTCCATTAACTATAGAATTACTTTTATGATTTTTAGATCTGTATGAATTTTAAAAATTGAAGTATTGCTTTTTTTTTTATAAATTAAAGTCTAACCAATAAATATGAAAAAATTGAAGTGATATGCCAAATTCTAGCCGAGATCTTTAAGGGTAATGATTTATTCAATTAAAATATTTATAAATTAGAAAAATTAAATTGAGTTATTTTTTTAAAATCAAAGTTTTTCCGAAATTTCAGTACGGATTGTGTTTTTTCGTTTTTTTTATCAATCATAGGTCATAGTTTATTAAATTGGAACATAAAAACACATATCAGATTTGGTTATAGAGTTCGAAGACATAATAAATACATAGCAATGCTTCCATTTTGGTGGAGACATAGTAGAATAGACATATCTATCGCAATAGTATTAGGATTTTAAATATTGTTAAAATTATTACAATTTTTAAAAACAGGTCTTTTTTCTTCCTATATAGATTATTGGAGCAGAATTTACATCAAAGTTAGCTAAATCTAAAATTGTGCACATTAATTGGTGTCTTTATTCAATTGTACATCTTATATGTGTTTTGACTTTGATTTGTTGGAGCAAAAAATTAACGACTTACATTTGTTGCAACCAAAAACAAATATTAAGGTTTTTTTTGGCAAAATTAAAGGTATTTTTGTCTATATACTTTTTATTTTTCAACATCCATACTTTTTAAAATAGTATAGATATACCTTTAGATGCTGCTTGCTCTACTCAATCAAATTCTTGATGTACTTTTTTCAGGTTTGAGATTCATTCTCCAGTCCCATCCGGATGGAACTTGGTCTTGATTGAGAATGGTAAATTGTAAATTTGATAAATTGAGTCAAATTGATTATAAATAGGGGAAGAATAAAGAAAATATTATGTTTTTTAAAACAGCACAAAAAAATTACAAAATTATTTTATGCAGTATGATGATTTGAGACACTCAGAACAAATATCTCTCTTTAGACTTTAATCTAAGACAAAAAAAAACATTGCAACAACTTGAAGAAGGAGAAGAAGGAGAAGAATTAAGCATACGACATCCGTGCCAACCCCAAGATTTTGTGTGATCATGAATATTCAGAACAACATATCAATTCTTGGGAATGAATTGGGAATTATTCGAACAATCAAAAGAAGGAAATTGAAGTACTGAAAGTTAACTTAATTCCTCCTATGATCTACTGATGAGGTTCCTTATTTTTTCTGTGAAAAATGTTACCAAGATTGAGAATTCTTCGAAAAATTTCTCCTCCAGTCCATTTCTTCTTATTTGAGGAAAAAAACAGCCAGTGGCCGGTCACAGCCATAAAAGCAATTGTCAACAATCGAGAAACAGCCACCTGTCCCCCACGACCCTCTTGACCTCCACCTCAGCAGCAACACGAACTCCATGTAGGACAAAGAACCACGTCACCTCCCACGTGTAAGATAATAATATAAAACTTCATGCATCAATCCCGAGACAACGAAGGTGATTAAAATAGTAAATGGAGAAGCCAACTTCGACCAAATTCCAGGCCAAGAAATACTCCGTATAGGATTGTATACAGTTGAACGTAGAACACTACTGATCATGAGGTTCCATCTACGACCCCAAAAGTCTTGGAGTGAGGTTGACAGTAAGGCAAATTGAACTGTGGCTCGATCTCTACACCCGAAATGGCTCGAGCTAGGACTGGACTAATGGCTACCATAATTCCCAACTCACAATACAAAAGCCAGCCATATAAGAAGGGCAGAACAAGTGGATATATGGAGTTTTTGTAGTTAAAAAGACTACAAAGTGAAATAGCAAGAAGCAAAAGTTTAACTCCAAATGAGAAGAAACCAGGCATGGAATGTTTTCGTCGGTTTGTTTTGGTCTTGGAGTTTAGATGCTCTTGTTTAAGTTGAAAGGGTAAAGAAGCTAGGGCAATCAGTGACGGAGGGAGACCAGGGCTAGTGGGGGCACGTGGCCCCACCTGCCGTCGGCCGAAACCCCCTTATTAGGGTGTTCCTCTGGCTCCCTCCCTAGGGATGTCCCCCCTCTCACTTACAGGTGGGAGGGGTGCACCACCAACTTTTTTTTTTTTAAATATTGAGGGGGCCAAAACGAATTCATTTTGGCCCCTCAATTTTTTTTTTAGTTGGCTGGGACCAAAACGACGTTTTTTTGGTCCTAGCCAATTCAAAAATAAAACAGATCAGGGGTTCCTCAATGCGATGCGCTGATGCCTCCCACTCCAGTAGTCACCCACTCCACTTTCCACACACACCGACACATGCACGTCACCCACCAGTGATGGACTGACGCCTGACGGTCATCGATTGACCGCTTGTTCGCTCCTAGCCCTGCTCGGCGTGCTCGCCGCCTGCAAGCACCTCCAAAAGTCCAACCTCTTTCCTCCGGCTAGAAATTTCTTGTATCTGCTATAGAGTTGTGCCCCCCGACCAGAAATTTCCTGGCTTCGTCCCTGAGGGCAATGAAGAGGAAGACATTAGGAAGGGTTGGCGATAAAGGACCTTGATCAAAGCAGAAGAGGAGGAGCTTAAAATTGCCAAGTCAGACTAGTAAGCCAAAAGTGATGACACCAAAATGGATGGAAGTGAGGTGTAATGGGAGGGTGATGAAGAGGTAAATGACGGGTAGGATTGAGATTAACCTTAATATGCCTTTGGGAATTCTTGATGTGATGTAGTAGCAATAAAGTTGAGTTGTAGCGGCCAAAGTCCATACTTTGGTGAAGTTCTTCAATTCTCCATCTATTCCTTTCTCTTCTTTCTTAGTTGCAGGTCGCTGGATCTTCTCACCGCTTTCCTATTTCTTGCACACAGACCAGATCAGTAAACAGAACCATTTAACAATTAATCATTGCTTGTAATGGAATGGAACTTGTAAACGACACCACTTCATGTGCAATATGTCGAAATTACAAATTGATAGGTTGTATTTTAGGCATACTTTATATTGCATTTTAGGTTTGTTTTGCATTATAAATTGTTATTATTCGTGTGTTTTTGTATTTCTATATTTCTCTGGTGTTTTAGGTGGAATATTGGTGAAACATGAAACTTTGGAGCTGTTTCTGTGCATTTTAGACGAAAATTGTATTTCTGCGTGATTACGCCATAGTTGACAAGTTGACCAAGTTTGACCGTTGTGCATTGGGCCACGTGTCACACGTATGGGCCACATTTTGGATGTGTTTTGAAGGTTGCTATTCAATTTTGTTGATGGGTTAAAAATCATTAGCTTTATTTTTATTATTTTAGCTATTTTTAAGGAGAAATTAAGTTTTCCTAATTAGGAGACATATATAAGCTATTTTCTCTCTCTTCCATTCTGAATCAAGCAAACTAGAAGGAGTTGTCACTTTCTCTCAATTTTTCGTGTGTTATTTTTTTAAGCATGTGTAACTAAAACTCTCTCTAATTAAGGTATTTAGAAGTTCAATCCATTGACGTTGTGAGACTTTTATTTTAATGGCCCGTTAGTTGATTGATTGAAATAGTATACTGTTATTTATGATTGATAGTGTGTCACATTAGTCCTAATATAGATAATGAATAACTTGAGTGAATGTTGCTTAACGTTATTCATGTTATGTGACTGAATAATCTGGTTTAAATGAATCATGGCGTTTCCAGTTTCACTAGAGCTCCCTTTAATTCATACTGTTACCATATATTAAACCTTGTCAGGACGTCCCAGAGGTTATCTAGCGGTTATGAAAATAGTTTGTAGGGCGTTCCGAGACTATCGACCACGTAATAAGGGATTTGTTAATTGAGTGTGTTACCGTTAGCTATAACTCTATCTATTGAATGTTTTATATTGACATTTTGTGTCTGTGATCAACAAATTGGATTGAATGAAGAATTGTCTTAGCGAGGTCTTAATTATTATTAAATTTATATCATTTTCATTACTACAGTTAAATTTTCTATTGCGTATTTTATTTTTGTTATTTTACAATCTCAGTTTCAATTCAAATTTTAGTCATTTTATTTTATTCTTTTGTTTCTGCAATTAAACAAATTCTCACCATTTTCTATAAATCAATTTTACTTACTATTTTACTCATTTTATTATTTTAAATAGATTAATATTATTTTTATCGATTCCTAATCACAAATTTCAACAACACCGGTGATCATGCGGCTGTCTGTGAGTGGCGTAATATACAATTAATTTAAACAAAGCACAACTGACAGCTTGTCCATAGGGGAAGGAAAATATGGGAAGCAAACTTTAAAAGATGGGGTAACGACGAAAGATACGGCCAGCAATGTTTATGGGTAAGGCATTTTCTATTCAAAAGTTCGTGTTTTAATTCATTGATTTAGTTCATAAAACTACCGATCAATGAATCGAACATCATTTATTTATTATCAATAAAATTTTTTGGCTCAAATTCATCCGGATCAATAGAGATATATTTATCCAAAAAATAATATCCTAAACTTTTATTCCTAAGATATCCTTCAATATTATTTTAAAAATATATTTAATAACTAAAAAATTAATATAAATTCATTTAATATAGTTGAAATTTTCAATGCATCATTAATGTATTTACACTTATATTTAAAATTGATACATGCATGACATTAAATATATACCTAATATTAACACTTATATACAAATTAAAAAACGAAATGAATCAATAACATAGAGATTTCCTTTTGCCTTGCGCCGCTATTGTTGTTGTTATTATGGTTTATTGCTCTCCATTCGGTTAATTTGTACAAGCCTACCAACAAGATGGGAAGATTGACATGGATTACTATTAGCATTTGCAATCTCTCCCCCTAATTCGAGATCTTCTCCCCAACAAATAAGGATTTTGCTCATAATTTGTGAAATTCTTCTATATATCAACCTTTTGCTTCCCATAAGAACTATCTATATTAAAGATGGATTAAATTTGCCCAGACGAAAATCATCTATTACAAACGACTTATCTTCTAAAACTATTGATTTTTTTATTTTGTATACATATTTGATCTCAAGTTAGAAATTAAACCATTAATATAGATAGATTTAGTGCGATAAATACATGAATGAGAGATTATTCTTATTATATAACTTTCATCAGATAAACTTTACAAAAATTTAAGTGGAAACGACCGGTCATCCATGTATCATTCCTCTTGATGCCATGTTTAATTAGGATGACAATTCATGTTAGTATGTCAAATTTGTTCTTGGTTACGGAAAATTAAAAGGCATGAAATTCTTTAGTCAGATTTCTTATACCTACTACCGAATAGACATGCCCACTTTGGAACTGGACCAGCCCAAACTGCAATCAGAATTGGAACCACCTAAACTGCTAAAACTTGATTCGGTTTCGATTCAAGAAGCTCCCAAACCGTTGAATCAGCAGTTTAACCCCAATTTTTTTTACATTTGTAAAAATTAATTACTTGTATTACATATTTAATTATTTTTTAATGAAATTATTACTCATATTTTTCAATTTTTATTTGTATTTTTTATTTAAAAATAAGTATAAAATATCTATATTTACAATTATATTTAACAATTAAAAACTATAATCGAACAGAACGGGAATCAAAATTGATTACAACATATTTTTTTTAAATAAAAAACCGGTTTGAACCAAACCAAATAGAAACCAGAACTACCGATTGAACCGAATCAAACCAGAACCAGCTTTGGGCAATTTGGTTCTGATTCATTATTTCTTTAAACCTAACCGGGGCCATGCCTACTACCGAAAATAATATCAAATTACGAAAATAATATTAATATACTATTGAACACAGAAATCAAACGCACTTGAAATAATTATAATTTTGTTATGAAGCCAAATATGATGATTTTTACATAATATTAAAAGACAACTTCCTTGACAGTCTTGATAATGAAAAAAATGCATACATGAATAAATATTTTAAAATGAAGTTGAACGAGCTCATGTATATTTTAGTCGTGTTTTTCCTTTGGTCTCTTTTTTATATACTCCCTCCGTCCCATAATAATAGGCAAGCTTTCCTTTCTTATCCGTCCCAAATTATAGATTTGTTTCTTTTTTAAGATTAGTAGTTGTTTATTATTTACTATATTGTTCTCCTTTAATGCATTGAAAATTATGTTATTAATTATTAAGATATAATTTTAAGGATACTATTGAAAAACTATTCTAAAATTTAATTATTCCAACAAATTTTTTTAATAAATGTAAAAAAATCAACAAGCCTATATTTATGGGATGGAGAGTATTAGAAAAACATATTAAAAAATGACAGCACAATAGTTCACATACGATAATAGAATGATAAACATTTAAGCAACTTGTTCAAAGGTGTACGTAGATGTTCAAAGGTGTTCATAGATGTATAAAGGTGTTCAAAGGTGTAAATAAATACTCAAATGTGTACATAAGTGTTCAAAATATTCATATACATAGGTGTTCATAATTTTTCAAAGGTATACATAGGTGATCAAAGATGTTCATACCTGTACGAAGGTGTAAATAGGTGTTCATAGTTGTTCAAATGTATACATAAGTGTTCAAAGATGTTCATACGAGTATGAAGATGTTCAAAAGAATACATAAATGTTCATATATATACAAAAGTGTTCAAAAGTGTACATATGTGTTAATAGTTGTTCATAGGTGTACAAAAGTATTCATAGATGTATAAAAATGTCCATAGGTGTACAAAAATATTCATAGATGTATAAAGATGTTCATAAGTGTACAAAGATATTCATAAGTGTTCATAAGTGTACAAAAATGTTCATAAATATATAAAAATGTTCATAGGTGTTTAAAAGTGTACATAGGTGTTCATAGTTGTTCAATGGTGTTCATAGTTATCAAAGGTGTTTATAGTTGTTCAAAAGTGGTCATAGTTGTTCAAAAGAGTTCATAGGTATCCGAAAGTGTTCAAAGGTATTCAAATATATTCATAAATGTACAAAAGTATTCATAGGTGTACCCACTAAATTTTATTAACATTAAGTAACATACACACTAAATGCTATTGTTTTTTTAAAGATATTAAATAGTCTATTAAAAGACATTAAATAATCTAATACTGTAATATACAAATGTGATTGATTATTGAACATTATTTTAAGTATTCTTAATCTTAACCACTTAAATATTTCAATTATAACTACAAAAAAAGAACTTTCAATTACTCCAAAGAAGTTTTGGAAAAAACCCCAACCCTTAATATTTTATATACTTAGAGATTTATACTCTAATTGAGTAATAAATGAGTAATTTTGAAAATGAACAAATAATTTTATCTACTTAATTATCTAAACTACCTAAAACAAATATTTTTGAAAATCAATATCAATGTATATGTCACGACCCGAATTTGGCCACATCCGAGACAAGAATTGAGGGAGCTGGACCCACCTCGAAACCCAAACGCCTTAATTCTAAGAACTTATTAGATATAGATGACTCTAACTTGAATAAAAAAACAATTTAATGTTAAGTAAAATGAAAATGCTTTCATACAATTCAATGTACTTTGAAGCTCAAATTCTTTACATCATTTTGATACACTTGTTAGATCTTATACTCATTCAAACTAAATTCAAATCACTCATAATTTCTCATTTTGAAAATCACCCACAAAGCATATATTACTATAAACACGTATATTTAATTAATCGAAAATAGTACTTATAAATCATCATCGAAATCAAATGAAGTCATAAGCAAAACTTACTTTTCCTTTAACACATAACTAATCTATCAAATACTTCCTTTTTTTTTCTTTAAACATCATAACACAAAACACACATCGTATATTATATATGTAATAGGGACTTAAGCAGAAATTTAGACAAACAAATTGAAGCGGAGCTAGAGATCACCTCTCACGCTAGCAGCTAGGAGAGCATTTTAGCGATCACTTCTCCTACTAGTAGAGTAATCCAGCAACTACCTCTTCTGTTGACCGGAGCATAATCGAAAACAAAACTAATCATATGCCCCATATATACACAATAAAATCATTCAAAAATATTTTAAGTCTTGTGACCACGTTTTCACAATGTTTTCTCAAGAATGGATTTTAAGTGCCATTGAAATACTTTGCACGTTAAAAGATTAATCTCCAAAATTGTCAAAACATAAATAACTATATGATCTTGTGGAATTTCATCTTTAGTATACATTCTATTTCAAATCATATTTTTATATATTTCCAAATTCATTGACAAATTCCATATTGAACCCTAATGATAAATTCATGATTTTAAAAAAATAATTTCAATGCCAATAGCATATGCATAATCATGAAACAATAAAATTACGGAATTCATAATGCAAACATAATTTAAAGAAAGTTATATAGTATATTTACTCATAGTACTGATGATCCTTGTACCTTGATCCTTGTGTTCACTCCAAGCAAATCGTTCCGACACACTCTATATAAGTATATAGTCTATCATTAGTTCTTCATAAATAATCTAAAACTATCAAATAATCCCCTAATTTAATTCTAATTACCTATCCAACCAATATACCACAAACTATAGTGACTTCATCATTTTTTCTATCAAAAATTCAAGCACCCAAACCGAACTCACCTCTAATTATTCAAATTATCTCAAAATGGACTCAATATGATAATTAATCAACCATTATTCAAAATTAACTAATTGAACACTAAACCATCAATTATATAATCAAATCTAACATAAAAACTATCATATCTCAAATCAGGTAAAAGAATGCACAATCCAATCATTCTATGATCTCCAATTAACATCTAATAGCATAACCAAAGTGTCAATTTAGTCCAATTGTTCTTAAACTCAAGAACCCAAGTTGCCATACAATGTATTCTCAAAATTACCTATCAAAATCACATACCCAAGTCATAATTCCTCAAAATTTGAACTCGCCAATGATAAAGGAGCTGAATGGAGGACAAACTCAAACTCAAATCGGAACATCTCTGGCGTTCATAGGCACTGGCCGGCCCGCGGCCGCCGGTGAGCCGACGACTTTCGGCCGTTCTGGCGAGGAACTTCGGTCCAGAATTGTAGCCTTCGATGAGACGAATCCAACAGTATGTTCCATGCATCTTAGTTCCTCTCAAATCACCGGAACTTGGCTAAAAAAAAGACGACTTCCTCCTCGGATTTCGGCTGTTTCCTGCGACGACTCCAGCTGCCCGTGGTTGGAAAATGATGAAGAGAGTGAGAGGGTCACAATGGCGAAGGCGGATCGAAATTCTGACAATTAAATCTCAAGATATAGTCTTCTCTCTCTTTTTTTTTTCCCTCCATTTTCCTCTGCCTCTTCCTTTCTCCTTTCTTTCTCTTTCTCCTCATTTTCAATTTTTCATTCACGTTTTCTGCACCTTCTCTCCCCTTTTTTTTTTTCTTCCATTTCTTCTCATAATTACATAAATACCCCTCTTTTTTTATCCTATCTATTCCCTTTTGTATAATTATTACTCTTCCGGCTAGAGTTGTAAAACTATAACCGAAACTGATAAACCGAATTGAATTGGATCAGTCAAAATTGGTCAAAATCGGAATCGAACTAGAATCAGCCTACCAAAACCGAAAAGTTACGGTTTAGGTTCTAGTTCCATCCTTTTAGAAACCATCAAACTGTCAGTTCAACCGGTGATTTGAACCGACGGTTTCAACAAATATTTTTTTTCCTTTTTTTATTCTTTTGTTTTTTCAACTCTATAAATATTCTACCCATTCATACCAATTTTACACTATTTCTTCTCTCTCAATCTCTTTTACACTCTCACTCTCTCAAAAATTTATTTTACTATAAATTACTCTTATTAGTTATTTATACATTTTATTATTGTAATTACGTTTTCTATATTTTTTAAAGTTATTTTTTGCAATTACATTTTTCAAATTCCTTATAATTTTTTTACTATAGTTTAATTTGATTATTTTATTATATTTAATTAATATCTGCATATTTATTTTAGAGTAATGGAAAATTTTGGTGAAAATAGAAATTTTGAAAGTTTTGAAGTTGAAAATATTGGAACTCAAGATAGACAAACTCAACCAATTTCCACCCAAAGAGATGAGAGGGGAGCGAGAGAAAGAGATTCTAGTTCTGATATTTTTAAAATTTATTTTAAGAAAATTTCTAGTTTAATTTATTATTTTAAGTTTCTAGTTTAATTTATCATGTATTGTTAATTATTATATAGTTATATTGTATAATTAAATTTGGTATTGTAACCACAATATTTCTCTGCCACAAGTGAGAGCATCTAATAAAATTTAATGAGTTTTTTTTCTAATTTTGTTTAAAATTATGTGATGTAATTACTAATAGAATAGTTAATTTGTTTAAAAAATATTAATAAAAATCTTTGGAATACAATATATTATTGGTAATATAGTTAATTATTAAATATAACAAAATTTACAAACCGAAAAAATTGATGGGATAAAATAACAGATTAAAAAAATTTTCGAAAAAAAAGGGAACCGAACCGGCTGTTGAACCGGTCAAAATCGGAACCGAAACTGAACCAGATCAAACCGTAGAAACCACGCTTTAGTTTTGGTTCTCACATTTCACAAATCGGAACAGCAACACCTCTACCTCTGTCCCATAAAAATAATTCACTTTTATTTTTATGTCATAATATATATGTTTATTTTTTTTAATACTAGTAGTTATATCATATTTTACTATATTGTCTCTATTTAAATGTATAATAAATTGTGTTGTTAATTATTATTTAATAGTTATAAGGATATTTTTAAAAATCTCTAATAAAATTAATAACTTAATTAATTTTTTTAATCTGTGTAAAAAAATTATTGTGTCCTATTTTTGTGGAACGGAGGAGGGAGTATATAAAAATTAGCCAACAATAAAATCTTATACCTCATATTAGTCTCCAAATAATTCCAGAAAAATCTCATAAATCCATTTCTTGAAATTAAATTTTTTTTCGGACATTACAGTATAGGTTGATACTCTAATTGAGTAAATTTTATACATTAAACCATTTTATTGATTATCGAATTCAATCTATTTTTTCTTGAAAGACAGTGTAAATGATGTCATGTTTGAAATGAAGATTCATAGAACATTTCACCTTCTAATTTTACAATAGAGAAGGCATTACTTGATTACTCTTTTGACCACTACTATTATTGTACTTTTGTTTTTGATCTAAAGCTGTTATTCTGTTATTGTACTTTGGTCTTTGGTACAACAATAAACTCAATTATTAGATATAGTTTGGTGATTTTGCCGATACTGATTTTTGGTGTAATTTTTGGTTTTGGTGTCACCTTAATGACTTCCTAAGTATGTTTATTTCGGTCTTTAATAAAATTATGAATGAAGTTTTCTACACATTGAAACATTAGATTTATTTGGCACTACAGTATATTGCATATAACATTTTGTAATAATTGGTGATGGATGAATAGTAAAAAATAGAAAAATAACACATTTTTTAATAATATGCTATATGTTATCGAAAATATACTATATACTGTGTGCAACAAACAAACCCATTATTAGCATAAATAAATTAAATCCTACATTGTATTGAAAAAAAGCGTTAAATATTTATTAAAACTACAATTTTCTATGAGATTTGATTTAATTGTCTTGAAAATATAAATTATTTTATTATCAATTCTGAATTTTTCTTCAATCTTTTGTAGGATTATTATAGACATTTTGTGTCCAAAAATTCTTTCTATCCGGATCAATTTGATCCGAATAGCAGAACTCATTTATTATCTATATCTACAGAGCATCACTACCTCTCCTGGTTTTCTCATGCATGAACACTCAACAGGTTGTTTTACAATAAAAACACAAGATTATGATGACCATATGACATTTAGAATTCATATACAGCAGTAGAATCTACGATAATAAAATCGAAGAGACGAATTTAAGGAAAGAATTAACAAACATAAAGGAAAAAAAAAAGAAAGGAATGGCCAAGTTGAAGTCTTGCTTCTCTTCCTCAAAATTGCTACAAGATCCTATCTTTCCATCCTATTCTTTGCACATTCTTTTCTCGGTTAATGTATAAAGAGGGAGGCTTTGTAGCCAATAACTGTGCATGAACGTTCACTTCTTCCAACCATTTTGATCACTATGATATATGCTATAAAATCTCAAGCTTGTGGCTCATTCTCCGGTAGGAGTACCTTCCCCATTCTCGACTTGTGAGGTAACTGTAGTATCTGAGGCAGCATCGTCGATGTTTAAATTTGATACTTCACCGCTCACAGAGGAGACATCACCTCCCACAGAAGAGACTTGGTCTTCATCTCTAACAGATGGTGCTGGTGACGCATCAGGAGTAGAACATGTGCCATTAGTAGTAGGGGACGGAGATAAGTCCCCTTCTTCGGCTGCCTTTTGCAGGCTCCAGTACATTATGCTGGCCGTCAGGGTGAGAATCATTTTCTGGTTTACCTGCAACCAAACCAAATCGAAAAAACAATAATCAGACTAAAAGGCATTCTTTTTCACACATGGAAAGGCAAGCTGTCATTAGAAGGTTGATTCCAATTATTTTCAAATATACAACCAAACAAATAATACGAAAAGCCTTTCCATAGTATTCAATTTCATACCTCAATGATATCTTCGGGCAATAAGAATATGGAACATCCAAGTTTCCGTGCAACACTGATTATGTAGGTAGCATTCAATCTCTTTTCCTCGTCTAGCATTTGAAGAGAAAGGAGATTAAGGGTGAACTAGTAATTTTTTCTTTAAGAAAAAAAAAGAACAAAACAAAACTTCACCATCACATGCCTCAGGGTATACTATTAACCAAGCTAATTCAACTCACAACAAGAGAAGAACACAATTCAAGAAAAAGAACAGAAACTATTCTGGTTCTTTCCAATGACCAAAAAAGAAGGGAGCATCAAACAGACATACCACTTTCACCCTTGGTAACAAGGTTCCAGTTGACCACTCTTGGCTCCACAGCACTGAGCAGCTCAAGAAAAAATATACCAGTTGACAGACTCTTATCCTGAAATTCAGACAGAATAAGTTTTTTGCATAAAAATTGATAAAGTTGGATTATTGTTTAGAGAAAAAGAAAAAGAGAAGATGACCCTGAAGCTAGTTCTATTAGAAGGTCATAACAATAAATATGAAAACCACAAGACCTTGAAACTCTCGATTTTAGAGGTTCTCCCTGTACTTCTAACTTTCTTATTTGCCCAATTCAGAATATCTGCATCGGTCATCTCCTTTCCCTGGGAGTGAGATCTCAGGTTCTTCAAGATTTGAAGCATATTAGATCTCATCAATTGCCACAAGAAAGCTGAGAGAGAGATTGGATCAGTTTTACAAACAACCAAACATTGACAACCAATGAAACTAAAGACAGATGCATTAAAAAATGGGTTTACCAAGTATGAGCTTCTTGTTTCCTTGTACAATATCATTCCCACCAACATTAACAAGGGAAAATTTCAATTGTCTCCCAATCTTTATGACTTGATTGCAGTTTTCAACCTTTCTGAATGGCATCTTGATAGGAGGCTTTGTTGCCTGCTTCCAGTTTACTGATCCAGGAGAAATCTTATCAAGCACTTCCAAAAGAATCCATCTGCAAGAGTAATTGGTTGACAAATCAAGCTCTTGCTTTTAAAGTTGCCATGTCACCGCAAGGAACAAAAAAGATTCTTCAGCTAGATCATGCACATTCTAATTCTATATCATGTAACAGTAGTGCAGTGGTGAGGAGAAAAGACATTGTTTGATAAGTTCCCACAATACATATAAAAATTGCTGCTTTGAAAACCAAAAGTAGAAGAAAAAATAAAAGAAGAAGGAATTATGTAAAAATGTTTATCACAAGAAGCAATAAGTCAGTAAATTTTCTCTTTTCCTGCAAAGGAAAGGCACTCACCCATTTCTAACATCCTCAAACACATTGTTGACATAAGTAACGATTCCAAGACTATTGATCCACAATCGAAAGCATCTTTCCTCTCGAGATGTTTGCACATCATCCGTCATCATCTCTGCAAAGGAAATCTTTTTGCTGTCTGTGCTCAAGCCGTTCCTGCACAAGTACGCACATCCTCTACCGTTAAAAAGACAGAACATAAATATATTCTTCAGCTAGAATACAGAAAATAATTGATGAAGAAATTCAGGAACTCCTCAAACACAACCAAAAAGCATTGATAGAAAATAATTGCAGAATTCCATATCCCACCTTTGGTGAAATATTTGTGCAACAAATGCAAGATTCAAATTTGCAGAACCTTCAACTATGTCTCCCGGTTTCAAATATCGTTTACATTCCATCCTCTCTGCATGATCAAGTACCAGCTTAGCCCGTTCTTTAGCATCCTTGGTATCCAATGTAGTTTGACTGCAATGCTCCGGTGCTAGAACATTAAGCAGGTACGCATATGCCTTTCCATCCTACACGTGTAATCCAAAGATGTGACCGCGAGCGTTTTTCATATTTCACTCATTTATTGCCTCTCCCATGCTGACATAATCAGTCAGCAAAGGAAGAAGGTAAGGAGAATATATGGATTATTAACAATGTCATGATTGATACAAGAAAAAAACCAAGGCTAATTTTCATATCTTTCTTCATATAATTGTTCATTTCATGTCCATATGCTTCATCAGAGTTTAACCCAAAATTTGTTTAACATAGATCCACTGGATAAATTAATCAACCACACTAAGTAATTAGTAGCTTGTAAATCTTCAGGAGTAAAATGGGAAAGGAGCACGCAACCCAATTCATGAACAAATACACACATTACCAGAGACGGAGCAAGTAGATTGTGACAAATATCTTTAGCTACAAAATCAAATTCTCAATTACCTTCAAATCAGAAGAAAAATTTGTAACAGGTTTCTCATAACCTGCTTTCTTGAGATGGAAATTCATCCACTTTAGCAGGAGCTTTTCAGGAGCTAATCCCATAAGCTCCTCAACATCC
>CAODLS013921874.1:0-14089 GCA_948243855.1 Flueggea neowawraea
CAAATGGGTTCACAGGTATCCGGAACTCTTTAGGGTTGTCAAAGATGGGGATGAGGGTGAAGCTTTGGAGCTTGTTTCTTGGAACCCTGGTTGGGCTATCACAGAATTGGAGAGGAAGGTGTTGGGAGTGAGTGATTCTACCGACCATAAACCAGGTATGCTTTCATTGCCATTTCCTCTGAAGTTCCCTCAGAATTACAAGAAGGTGTATAGATATGGAGGGAAGATTGATCATTTCCAGAGAAGGTCTTGCTTGTCCCCTTACGCGGATGCTAGTGGGCTTACGGCTGGCTCTCTGGAATTTGATAAGAGGGCTGTTGCCATCATGCATGAAATGCTTAGTTTTACCATTGAGAAGAGATTGGTTACCGATCATCTTACTCATTTTCGACAGGAACTTAAGATGCCACAGAAGTTGATGAGACTCCTTTTGAAGCATTGTGGGATTTTCTATGTGTCTGAGAGGGGGAAGAGATTTAGTGTGTTTCTAACTGAAGCTTATGAAGGTCAAGAGCTGATTGAGAAATGCCCTTTGGTTCTTTGGAAGAAAAAACTACTGAGCCTTGTGGGATATAGGGGAAAGAAGAAAAGGATTCTCACATTTAGTGATTTATCTGAAATGGAAGCTAGTAATATCGTTCAGGGTGTTTCTGATGATGAAGATATGGATATGCAATTTTGCCAGGATCCAGAGCAGACAATGAGTGGATTAGAGGATGACATTGTTAGAGAAAATTTTGAGATGGAGAGGGGAGAGATTGGTCGTACACTGCATGGATGGTGATACTTCTTGGGGTCAAGGATTGGATGTCATAACTGAAGTATCCTGCTCTTCTTTTAGGAGATCGGCACAATCAAAGCTGCTGATATACACATACAGGAAAGAACCTAACAAATATTCACACATGCACTTTGTGCTGTATTTTTAATGTTTTCTTGTTCCCTTTGAGTTTGAATGGACAACAGGATTCCTTAGAACTGTAAATAGATTTGGTAACTGCGTGGATTTTGTTCTTGATCACTTGCTGTAGCGTAGGCCATTGCATTGGGAGGGAAAGAAGAAAATGAATGAAGCAGTTGGTGTGAAAAAGGATTTTCTGTAACCAATCATTTGAACTCATTCTGCCTGTTGGAAAATATGAGAAGTTACCAAATCTATATATCGAAAGGATTGGCTGTCTATTATATCGAAAGGATCACTCGGCTGAAAGTTGCCTTTTCGTGTGTTTTTTCTGAATAAATCGAGAAGTTTTTCCACCAAATACGAAACATGAAAAATGATGCATGCCTATGTTTAGCATTGCAGTTTTATCTCATTGTAACTCTAAGGAGTAACATTTTGCATGATTTTATGCTTGCAGCCTTTCCATCTACTTTCATTGAAGTTGCTGAAGTTTGAATTGATCCTGAATGAAGGCCTGAGCAGGGAAATAAATTGTATATAGGATGCTGATCTTTCAACCAGAGCTGGATGCTAATCTTGTAGTCCTTGCAGTAAGATTTGCAATCTGGAATGCCAGGAGATTGCTTACCACAAGCTTTTGTAAGTGTTCATATGAAAGTTTTCTGCATTGGTTGTAGTGTCCTTCGAGACTAATATGTTGAGGGTCAGAATTCGCTTGCAACATGCAGGAACTAGGATTCTTTTACCGTCAAAATAAACTTCAAAGAGAAAAAGAAAAGGAATAATTGGATGCCAAAAGTTAATGATACCAGTATTTCAAAATTTCCTAGATGTATCTATTTATTTCCCATGAATATGTTATTTGTCAATATAAATAAAAATAATAACAACTATGAGCTTCATTTAATCCTACTTGTTTCTTTGTATAACAATGTACTTCTGTTTTTCTTCCATCTCTCTCTCTCTCTCTTTTTGTGAAACTTATTTTTCTAAAATTTCATCTAACTTATTCAAAATTTCTTTCCCTGTTTATTGCCATATATTGGGCTACATAGTCACTAACTCTGCATGTTATTCTGGTTACATCCAGAATTTTGACTATCATTTGGATCTGTATATTCTTCTTGTAACATTTCGTCTTAGTCTCTTATATTGGACTTTGAGGTTGTAGATTGGTATTTATGGTTTGATCACGTCCACCTAGTTGGGTGATGTGGACAATTATATATGTGATATTGTTTATTTATTTATTTATTTTTTTTTTGTCAATGTTTGAACTTTGAAGAGTATCTTGATATTGATTCAGAAGATAAATTTACTTTTAGCCCCAGTTGAAAAGCATGAATGTCAGTGATGAGATTTGGTTTCTGCTAAGAAGTCAAGTTTGATACATCCCAAGCCAATTTTTCGGCAAGCTGCTATGTTTGATATGTCCCTCTGTATGCTTAAAAGCCATTTTCACCAATAATTTGGTTGTAATGTCTTGTTATTATTTATTTGGCATTGTATGAGTACCAACTTATTTATCACAATCAGTGAGAAAACTTACTGTGTTGGCCAAATTTAAACTCAATGCGGTGATCATATGAAATTGTACTTAATAGGATGAAAATAATCACATGAAGCATGGTCACCTACCTTTACCAGATCTTCATTAGTTTTGGGAATTTATATGTTGCAAAGAATTATTTCAATTTATGGGTGGGCTTTCAATTTTTGGCCTTGCTTCTTCTCTTCAGATTGTATAACCTTCAATGAGATTGCTCAGCAATTATATGTGGATGATGAGAGTTTAATTCTCCAAAATGACAGTGCAGATTGACCTTCAAGGCCCAATTCACTTAAACTGAAGGAGAAGTATAGTTGGATTCTACTGGTAAGTAATGCATTTTTTATATACCAGAACGTTGACTTGTGAGATATTGTTTGCAGAAGGTTTCGTCTCTTTAGTCTTTATTGTGAGCTATGGTTTGTTGAAGCTTCAATCTGGAGTCTTTGTTGCTAGTTCCTTGGTAAATCTATCGCATGAATGTTTTTTCCTGCTATTAGTGACAATCATATGCTGACCTGCTTTCAGACCGGGAATTCACGGTTCTGTACGTTTTTGCTGGTCATATATGTTTATTCTTTATTTGTCTATTTATAAGTCAACATGATCTTTTTAACCAAATTTTGGTTAAATATATGTTTTTCCATGTGCAACCACTTGCATATTTGAATTGCTATTTGATTTTTTCTATTATTTGTATTCAAGTTGATAGGAAGAGATAAGTGGATCAAGATTTGTGATGTCACCGTCTAACATAAATATTGGTAGCTCATATTCAGCTGATTATGATTTATCTTTGAAAAGTGAGGCGTGGCGTTTGGTTTGGTGTAAAGGTACAGACTTCTTTCATTCTTCTTAAATTTACATATTCAATTATTGCCTGGACAATGGGTCCCTAATGCGTGCTTGGATCCATTCTCTTTCAGAGTTACTTAGCTTGTGTAAAATGATAGATTAAACAAGGTTGGTCGCCTCTCCGTGTGTGCCGTTAAACCTATGAAGCCATGGATCCGTAGTGTTAAAAAACCATGTGAGTGTGAATGCAAAATACAATACAGAGAACTTGCCATTTGATTGCCATGTGAGAGCTTGGTTTGCTCTAACGCGTGAACATCTTTTTCCTAGTTCGTTTTAATTAGGGCATGTGCGTGTTGTCACTGAAACTCACTGAAATGACATTAAACTTTGAGGTTAACTATATTGTAAATGTTGGCTCTTTCAAGTGTCTTTCTATAACTTAATTGGTTTTTGATCAACAATTGGCTGAAACCTTATTCTATTGTGATTACTACTGGTGTTACAGGTTTAAAAATGATGGCTTACCAGGCAAGAGGACAACATTGTGGGTCATTCTCCGTGTAAAGGTTGCACAATTAATTCGATAATCTCCCAATTCCAAGAGATATTGTCGGCGGATCAAATAGTGCACTCGCCTGATCCTCTACTTAAGTTCCAGGTTCGGATATTTCTTCCAATTGTTAACAAATTGATTCAAAGTACAAAAATTAAGAACAACTTTGTTAACTTCTTAGCTGTCACATCCCTGCGAAGAAAACTTAAATAAATGTCACTACATGTATACAAATTGTCTAGAGCCTTCTTTTTTAGGTGCGGTATTATGCAAATGTAATTAAATACAAAGTCAAACACCTTTCCCTGATGTGTTATTTGTTTATGATCTTCATGGTTACGATCATCATCTGTTTCATTAACAAGCATAGTTGAAGGAAGGTGGTAGCTAAACTAGAAGGATGGCTTACAGGTGGCTTAAGTTCAATATATCTATAAACCCATTAAATGTTTTGAAGGGAAATTTGGAGTACTGTGATGTAATGTTGAACATTACCGATAAAACTCAACAGTTTCTAAAATAAAATATTATAATTCTTAACGTGATAAGTCCATATTTTTTTTTAGTTTCTTTACTATAATCTATGAATCTCCAATATGTTTTTGCTATTTGTTATCCAATCTATTAAAAATTATCACATCGCACATGATAATAAGCATAGAAATTAGGCTAACTGAGGTGGTTCTCTCGTGATGCCGGGCTGGCTGTTCTGTCTGTCCATATTTATGCTATCCACGCTTGATGCACCCAAGTCTACTTACTTAGCAATGACAATGAACTAAGTATTATTAAAGTCTTCATTGGATTATGTTATTGAAGTTGTATCTAAGAAGATATTGTTCTAACCTCACCCGACCCTAATTAATATAGTTGACCATTGTTCATACTATATATATATACACATACTGACCAATTACTCGTGTAATTAATAAGTCCAAATGGAGCACCACACACCATAGTCTACTTATTTTTTTTTTAATTTGGATTATTTTGTGATTGGTTTAGAACATTTGTAAACTCTAAAATAATTGAAAAATTATTTCCCATGATTTTTATTAATATGGTTTGATTTTCTTTTCCATCTTAAGTTAGGGGTAATTTCTAGCGCTTAACTCTTCTTTATTCAATACAAAAAAGAGATGCACCACTCTTGTCCACATGGAAAGAAAAAAAAGAAGCTTAGAACTATGTGAAAAATTACACTCTGTTTGGAAGAGGGGGTCGTAATGGATTGAAAGTGTTAGTAATGGATTGGATTTGACTGGACTGAAATGAAACATAATAGATTATAAAAATTTTAATTTGTTTGGAACTAATAGATCGTAAATGATCGTAAATGAAAAGTTAATAAATAATTGTTTGTTTAGAATGGAAGAGTTATGACGGATTGGATAATTATATTCCAATTTGACCCTGTATATTATATATAACTACATATTTTTATTTGTTTTTTTATAATTTAATTTCCTATCATAATGGGACTACTCATTATGATTTATTTTAATGCTTGACTATCAAGTTGGAATTTTTTTTTAATTTTCCATACTTGCAGGCATGTTGGACTCATTTTTTTAAGGTGTTTGGAGTAATAATGTTTCAATTATGTGTAGCTATAGAATCTCTAATCATCACTCCTCTAAGAGCATCTTTGTGGTCTTCTCTAACATGATAATGTTGTTCATTTGCATTTTCTGCAATCTCTTGGTCAACTTTTGTTAGTATATCATGATTGAAATCTACTCCAACCAAGTAATTGTGTAAAATACAACATGCAAGAATAATTAAATTTTGTATTTTCACGCCATAATTTGGTTCTGTTGAGCTTGCAATAATTGGAAACCGCTTTTTAAAGACACCAAATGCTCGTTCTATTGCATTTCCTAGCATTATAATTACTATTAGTAATACATTAACTAATAATAATAAAATGGCACCAATGCAATCCTAGCATTATAACTACTATTAGTAATACATTAACTAATAATAATAAAATATAAAGTAGTTTATAATAATTTAATTTTTTTTACCTTAAAATATGGGTACAACCTACATAATTTGTGTATGGATTTGTGAACTATCACATTGTTTGAGAAATTTATCTTCCGAATTTATTAGGCCATTTAAGACATTGTGGAAATGACGACTGATAGTCTCACCTAGACTTGTTGTTGGTTTCAGAATCAGCGGTTCCGGTTTTTGGAATTGAGGAACCGGAACCAGACTCTGGTTCTCACGGTTTGGTCCGGTTTCAATTTTGATCAGCTTTGACTGGATCAACAGTCGGTTTCGGTTCGGTTGTTTTCTCTTTTTTTTTTTAGAAATTTTGTTTTTAACCATCTATTTTATCCCATCAATTATTTTTCCGTTTGTAAATTTTGTTATATTGAATAATTGACTATAGTACTAATAATACATTGTATTTCAATTTTTTAATAATTTCTAAACAAATTAATTATTCTACTGGTAATTATATCACATAATTTTAAACAAAATAAAAAAAAAAATACTAGGAATTTTTTTAAAATGAGTTTTAAAAATATCGAAACTAGAAACTCTTCATTTCGCTCTTCCCTCATCTCCTTGGGTGGGAATTGGTTGAATTTGACTCCCTTGAGTTCTAATATTTTCAATTTCAAAACTTTCAAAATTTCTATTTTCACTAAAATTTTTCATTGATGCAAATATTAATTAAATGTAATGAAATAACAAAATAACTAAATTAAACTATAGTAAAAAAGTGAAAGGAATTTGAAAAAATGTAATTGTAAAAAATAACTTAGAGAAATATAAAAAACGTAATTACAATAATAAAATATATAAATAATTAATAAAAGTAATTTAGAGCAAAATGAATTTTGAGAGAGTGAGAATGTAAATGAGATTGAGAGAGAATGAATGGTGTAAAATTGGTAAGATGAGGGGTATTTATAGAGTTGAAAAAAGAAAAAAAAAAGGAACTAGCGGTTAGAATAGCCGGTTGAACTGTCGGTGTCACGGGTTGTGGAGAGATCGAACCAGAACCTGAACTGCAACCCTCCGTTTTTGGTTGGTCGGTTCCAGTTCTGGTTCGATTCTTGTTTTGACCAGTCAGATTCGCCGATTCTTGTTTGAAAATAACGTGTCTAGTCTCACTAGAATTTTGATCCTCCATCTATAATAAAATAAAATAAATAATGATTACAAATAAATAGATATGTGTATCCACGATAGCATGAGTTATAAAGCAAAAAATTGTCTCAAATGCTCAACTGTTGCATAAGAAGGAAGGTAACAATGAAACAAATTTAGGGGACATAATTGCACTCTAATATAACTAACAACATAATGATCGAGTTGGTTAACAACTGGTCAGCAGTAATAATTAGTTTCTGATTCTTAATTTAACCAGAATTGTTATTTGCCAGATCAATTCAATCAGAATGCGGCTGGCAGATCAGCATATATTACTTATGGTCGTTATTCCAAGAATCTTTGCACCTAGTGATGCTTCTAACAACATTGACAAATTGGTATGAAGTTCTAGTCGTGTTAGTTGTGCAATAAATTCTGCTAAATTTGGAATACGAAGACAACTATTAGATTCTAAAGCAATTACCATTTTTTGGCTGAAGGGTTCAATCTATAATCTATATATGCACGGTTTCCTCACTTCTTCTCATAATGAATGATGTCGACTGATTCCCACCCACAACTTGAATTTTGTTTTTGCAGTAAGATTAAGCATATAAGAAACAGAGAAAACACATTGTGAAACAGAGAAAGAGAAGAGAAATACATAATAGAGTAAAATATAATTGAGGGTAAAATAGGTATTGAATTAATATACTAAGATATAATTGACTATACAATATTTTTTTTATACCCTCCTCTCTATAAACCCACGGTAACACTCCAAATTAGAGTGTTACTAATTTAAATAAAATTAACACAAATGTCAACCCTCCAAAACCCTTCAAAACACTTCCATCAAACCCTTTCAATCCTTTCAAACGAGTGCCATTGTTTTTAAACCTTTTATAATCTTTCCATTCCAATCAAAACTTTTCTCCTAAACTTAGTGCTAGAGTTTCCCATGAAATTCTAACTACAAGACATAGGACATTACTGATAAACGCATCAAATCGCTCTATAATATATATACAGGAATAAATGTGAAGTATTTCTGAAAACTTTAAATGCAGTTCGATTTGCCAACATTATTTAAATAAAAGTTGGAGCTAACCCTCTTTTACATTTTTTTTAAATTTACTAATCAGCTTATTTAAACTATTAAATTGGTGGAGCTCCAGCTGGATTATATTAGGGAGACTAGTCTACGTAGATTCATTATGTGCATATTATGGTGAGAGAATCAGCCTAGTTGAGTTGGTTTTAAGATGTCAGGTTTCTCCTCTTCATACCTATCATCTCAGTGTTCTTGTTTACTGAAATAACCCACTCTTGTATTACAATTCTAGAGAAGCTTTCAATGGACCACAAAAAGCAAAAGAAGAAAATGAAAACTCACATGTCATTTAAGTCTTTTTATCAATGTGCCGCAATTAATAGCAAGTTTATATGGATGGAGCAGTAAGTAGTTTAACTGATTATTTTTTGTTTTTACTAAGGGGGTGAATAAAAGGATCTCTTATTATGAGTTATAGTGAATAATCTAACTCATTACGAAATTGTCATTACCAGATTACAAAACTGTTGTGAGATATTCTCGGATGAGAATATACTCCAAATTATCAAAATAGGAAAGATAATTAGATCAGAATATACAAAGATTGTTTCTTAGTATAACTCTATGTTTATTGTCTATATAATGTAACTATGTAAAGGAAGAGAACACACGGCAATTAACCATTCTGTTCAGATACTTATTTTCGCATAGTATTAGAGACAACTTTGAACAGAAATGAAACCCTAGCCGCCATTAAAACTTTATCAACTGCAATGGCTTTTGAAATTAGAGAAACCTTTAGTTCTATACCTACCTATACTCAGAATCCTACTTTTGATTCCCAATCTATTCAGACCACATTTGTACATCTGAATGGAGCTACAAAACCGCCTGAAACTGAAGTGATATCTGGAAATCTGAGTCAGAAGCAGGGTAATCAGATCCTTACAATCCTGAACCCAAAGACTGAATGTGTGAGTATTTCCAATTCTTCGGTTGCACAAACATGTAGTTATTCTAGCACCTTTGAAGCTTTTTCGTGATCACTTCCCTACTATTATGACCCCTGGATTATTGATTCAGGAGCTTTTGATCATATGACCTGTCAATCCCATTTTTTCCATACTTATACTCCGTGTTCAGGACATGAAAAATTTTGTATAGTTGATGGTTCTTTCTCTTCTATTGCTGGAAAAGGTTTGATCTACCTTTCCCCTAATATATGCCTCAAGTCAGCCTTATATGTCCCTAAATTGGGTTGTAACCTACTATCAGTTAGCAAACTCGCACAACATTCTAATTGTTCTGATATTTTCTATGAATCTCACTGTCTTTTCCAGGAGCAAACTACGAGGAGGGTGATTGACAGTTCTAAGTTGATTGATGGTCTCTTCTACTTTGTTGAGGATGGCTTGCAGAATAAAGAAGCTCAAGGATTAAGGAGTATTAGTTCTACCTCTGTTAAAGATATGATATTACTATGACACTCTAAATTAGGACATCCTAGTTTTCCTTATTTAAAGAAGTTAATGCCTGAATTGTTTCATTCTATTGATCTTTCAAAACTTGAATGTGAACATTGCATTTTATCTAAGAGTCACAAATCATTTTACCCTACAAAGCCTTACACGTCTTCCAAACCTTTTTATTTAATTCACAGTGATGTTTGGAGACCTTCTAAATTGAAAACTCTCTCTGGAAAAAGATGGTTTGTGACATTTATAGATGATCACACTAGAGTTTGTTGGGCATCTTTGATATGTGAAAAGTCTGAAGTTGCTAACTTTTTTAAATGCTTTTACACCATGATTGAAACCCAATTTCAGACTAAAATCAATATATTGCATTCAGATAATGGCACATAATATTTTAATAGTGTCATTGGTAATTCTTTGAAAGACAAAGGAATTTTACATCAATCCACCTGTACCGATACTCCTCAGTAAAATGACATTGTTGAAAGGAAAAATAGGCACTTATTAGAGGTTTCTCGAACATTGATGTTTAAAATGAGTGTTCCAAAATACCTATAGGGTGAGGTTGCCCTAATTGCTTGTTATTTTATTAATAGAATGCCAAATCGTGTTCTAAATTTTCAAACTCCTCTAGATGTGTTTAATTTTTTTTTTTCCACACATCAAACTCTACTCAAATCTTCCTGTCAAAGTGTTTAGTTGTTATGTTTTCATGCATCAATCAAAAGTTCCCTCTAAACTGGATCCAAGGGAAAAAAGTGTCTTTATAAGCTATGCATCGGGTCAAAAAGGTAATAAGATTTATAATCCTAAGACTAAGAAAACAATAGTATCCATGGATGTAACTTTCTTAGAAAATCAAAAAAAAAATCTTCAGGGGAAGAGTCTAGAAGAGAAAGAAGGAAATTTTTGGGATCCTCTGCCTAATGCTATTTTTGAAACCACTCATGAAACTAATCTGCCGAGCAATACTAAATCTACAACAGGGGGAAAATACTTCAAACTAAATATTTTCGTGTTTATACTAAGAGAAAACCTCAACAGAAACATAGACCATCATCAGACAAACAAGGTCAATTAAACTCCTCGGAGAATGCAATTGAGAATAATTCTCATCCAGGTATATCTACTCCTATACTTCCTAATGTTATACCTGAAAGTGATCAACATAGTTTTCCTGTTGAACAAATTCCTATTGAACAAACTACTCTCACAGATACATCTGATGATCTTTCTGTTGATTTGTACTTGCCTATAACTATTAGGAAATGAAAGAGATATTGCACTAATCATCCTCTTTCAAATCATCTTTCTTATGGTAAGTTATCTCAGAGTCATAGCTCTTTTATTTCTAAGATCACTAAAGTGTTTGTGCCAAAGAACATTGAGGAAGCACTAGCGGATCCAAACTGGAGATTGGCAGTTATGGAAGAAATTAAGGCTCTTCAGAAGAATGGCGAATGGGAGTTAATTGATGCAACTAGAGGGAAGAAACTAATGGGGTATAAATAGATATTCACTGTGAAATTCAGATCTGATGGGAGTATAAAAAGATTGAAAGCAAGGTTGATGGCTAAAGGTTTTACTCAGACCTATGGTATAGACTACCAAGAAACCTTTGCACCAGTGACAAAGATGAATACAGTCAGAATCCTTCTATCACTGGCAGCTAATTTTGACTGGTCATTACATCAACTAGACATAAAAAAAATGCTTTCCTAAATGGAGACCTTGAAAAGGAGGTTTACATGAGCTTGCCTCCCGGATTTGTGAAGGAATATGATGAAAATAAAGTGTGCAGACTAAGGAAGTCCCTATACGGCCTAAAGCAGTTCCCTAGAGCATGGTTTGGGAGATTTGAAAGAGCGTTAACAACTTATGGATATCAACAGAGCCAAGCAGATCACACTATGTTCTACAAGAAAGCTGAAAATGGTAAATAATATATCCTCATTGTGTATGTAGATGACAGTGAAGAGATCCAGGCATTAAAGAAGCAATTATGTTTAGAATTTGAGACCAAAGATCTAGGAAAACTAAAATACTTCCTAGAAATAGAGGTTGCAAGGTCACAAGAAGGGATATTTTTAAATCAAATGAAGTATGTTCTGGATTTATTGCATGAAACAGGGATGCTAGGATGCAAACCAACAAATACTCTTGTTGAACCAAGCATGAATATGAATGTAAATGAGACTGAAAAAATCATTGACAGAGAAAGGTTTCAAAGACTAGTTGGGAGATTAATCTATTTGTCTCATACTAGGCTAGATATAGCCTTTGCAGTAAGCTTAGTAAGTCAGTTTATGCATGCTCCAAGTCACGAACACTTTACTTTAGTGTATAGGATCCTAAGATACATAAAGGGGACACCTGGACAGAAGCTAATATTTTAGAAAAAAGGCTAGAATATAGGTTGAAGTAAACACTGATGCTGAATGGGCTGGAAACAAGCTGACAGGCGTTCTATTTCAGGATACTGCACATTTGTTGGAGGGAATTTGGTGACTTGGAGGAGTAAAAAGCAAAATGTTGTAGTTAAAAGCAGTGCTGAGGCTGAGTTTAGATCACTAGCTCATGGTATATGCAAGGCCCTTTGAATAAAAAGGGTGCTAGAAGAGTTTGGAATGCCCATGGCTAAACCAATGAAGGTTTACTGTGACAACAAGGCTGCAATATCTATTGCCTACATGACACGACTAAACATACATGACATGACTAAACACATAGAGGTGGATAAACATTTCATCAATGAAAATATTGAGAAGGGGGAAATTTGTATTCTCTATATTCCTATTGGTCAACAAGTTGTTGATATCCTGACAAAAGGACTTTGGCAAGCTGGCTATGGAAAATATATTTGAGCCAGCTTGAGAGGGAGTGTTGAGAAATATTCTTAGATGAGAATATACTCTGAATTATCTAAATAGAAAAGATAATTAGATCAGAATATACAGAGATTGTTTCCTAGTATAACTCTATGTGTATTGTCTATATAATGTAACTATGTAAAGGAAGAAAACACATGGCAATTAACTATTCTGTTTAGTTACCTATTTTCGCAAAAAACACCATATTATAAAAACCAACATTGAAAAAATTATATTTGTTCAGTTTAATCATATTTTTTTCCAACCTAATTTCCTTTTGAAATTTGTCTGATAGAAGCTTTTGTATGGGAAGAACTCTAGGTGGAAATAGGTTCACTGGTTTATCACGTTATTCATAGACTAGACAGAGAATTGCAGTTACTCTTTGTATGCATAGCATTGTCCATATTTTCAATTCGTCATAAGTATTGTGTTTTTTCATTAAAGGAAAGGTAAGAAACTATGGCAATTCTATGCAACAAATGTCGAGTCTTGCCATGAATGTGTTATAGGTTGTAATGACCCTGCAATTTGCAGCGGAGGCAACTTACTACTAATCAAGCTAGATGCCACCAAAGTAAGTAGTTCAAATTTAATTTAAGTGTCTAATTTAAGTCCTCAAAAGAGTTCAATTTCAATTTCTTCCTTCAGATTCTCTTCCCAAAAACGAAAAAATTCATTAATTTTTGTCACTCTTTTGCATGTTCTGAAACTCGATAAAGTTCAAAAATGGTGGTAATAGATAAAGAACAAAAATTAGAAAATGAGTCCAACTAGTGGTCCAACCCAAAAGTAGACACTCAACAACTTCCTGTATTGCTTGTTGTACTCTCTTTAATGTCACAGGAATAGTACCAAAGACTAAAATGAAGCCATTCCCTTTTATGTTCTTTTACAAAAACAAAGGGGAAAGAAAATGTCATTGTTTCAACTTTGAATTAATTCTGACCGACTTATTCAATGAAGAATTTATAGCTGTTGATAACTCTTCAACCACATACCTGCTCAAGTTGCTGCCCTCATTAATTTCCCTCCACCAGCCACCTTAACTCATATCCCATGTATGTCCATATCCATGACATTCACACACACATATATGGTCCTTCGCTCTTGTTAATCTTTACAAACATCAGTCACTCTTTCTAACATTATGGCTAATGAAAGAGATCTTTTTTCCACAGAAATTGTCAACCGTGGGATCGAGTCTTCAGGTCCTAATGCTGGTTCTCTAACATTCTCTGTTAGAGTCAGGAGACGGTTACCAGATTTTCTTCAATCGGTGAACCTTAAGTATGTGAAGTTGGGTTATCATTACCTCATCAATCATGCCATATACTTGGCTACGATACCGGTTTTGGTGCTTGTGTTCAGTGCTGAAGTGGGAAGTCTTAGCAGAGAAGAGCTGTGGAAGAAACTCTGGCAAGATGCTCGCTGTGATCTTGCCACGGTTCTTGGCTTCTTTGGGGTTCTGGTTTTCACTGTTTCTGTTTACTTCATGTCTCGCCCGAGGTCTATCTATCTCATTGATTTTGCGTGCTATAAACCTCATGATGATCTCAAGGTATTATGAATGTATTTCATTTTATAATCAGGATATTTTTAATTGGTGATTCGATCTTTGACGTTTTACTTTCATTAATCTTAGGTGACAAAGGAACAATTCATCGAGCTAGCATGGAAATCAGGCAAGTTCGATGAGGACAGCCTAGAATTCCAGAGGAGAATCTTACAATCATCGGGCATAGGAGATGAGACCTACATACCAAAAGCAGTCA
>CAODLS013922957.1:0-14202 GCA_948243855.1 Flueggea neowawraea
CATTGAGAAAGTGAAGCAGGGTAAAGATACTACTTTTACACTATGTGATGATACATTGATGCTTGGAGATAGGATTTGTGTTCCTGATATAGATGGTTTGCGCCGAGACTTTCTTAATTAGGATCACAATGCGCCATATGCTATGCATCCTGGAGTTACCAAAATATATCATACTTTGAAACCTCATTATTGGTGGTCTCGAATGAAAAAAAAGATGTAGCAGAATTTATATCTAAATGATTGACGTGCCAACAAGTTAAAGCTGAACATCAAGCTCCTACAGGTATGTTACATCCTTTACCTATTCCAGTATGGAAATGGGAACGAATCACTATGGATTTGTTATGGGTTTGCCCAAGACACCAAAAGAAAATGATGCTATATGGGTCATTGTTGATCGACTTACAAAGTCATCTCATTTTCTACCTATTAGATGGGGTTGTACACTTGATCATTTGGCAAAAAGATATGTTAATGAAATTGTCAGATTACATGGAATACCTATTTCCATTATTTCAGACAGAGATTCGAGATTTACTTCACGATTTTGGAAGAGTTTCCAGGAAGCCTTGGGTACCAGGTTGAATTTTAGCACATCATTTCATCCTCAAATTGACAGACAATCAGAGAGAACAATTCAGACTCTAGAAGAAATGTTAAGAGCATGTGTCCTTGAATTCAAAGGTGTGTGGGATGAGTATATTGCTTTAATGGAATTTGCCTACAATAATCATTTTCATAGTAGTATTGGTATGGCACCATATGAGGCACTATATTGAAGAAAATGCAGGAGTCCATTACATTGGGATAAAGAGGGTACATCGATCTTAGAGGGGTCGGATATTGTTCAAAATTCATTGGATAAAATTGGCATTGTAAAGACCAAATTCAAAGCAGTACAAGATCTTCAAAAGAGCTATGCTGATCAACACAGAAAGGAAATGGAATATCAGGTTGGAGAAAAAGTATTCTTGAAAGTCTCTTCGCGGAAAGGGGTAATGAGATTCGACAACAAGGGGAAATTGAATACGAGGTATATTGGACCATATGAAATTATCGAGAAAGTGGGACCACTTGCATACAAGTTAGCATTGCCTCCAAAATTTTTCCAAATTCAAAATGTTTTCCATGTAAGCATGCTAAGAAAATATCGTTCAGATCCTACACACGTGTCGAAAGATCAAACAATGGAGATTTCTGATCATTTGAGTTATGTAGAAGAGCAAATGTCTATAGTTGATTACAAGACTAAAAAGTTGAGGACTCATGAAATACCTATGTTTAAAGTGATCTAGAAGAATCATTCTAAAGAAGAGGCTACATGGGAAACAAAGGAAAAGATGAGAAAGCAGTATCCCCATTTATTTAATAGCACAAGCATGGATTTTTTAGGACAAAATTTTTATAGAGGGGAAGAATTGTCACAACATCGACTCACAATACATATTCATAAGCATACATGGCATAAACCATATTCATACGAACACATACATTCATACATATTATATCTGCATCATCAGACATTCCATAAAACATTTGGATGACAAGAAAAAGATTTTAAAAAGATGTCATTTATTTATATTTGTTGGAATTATATTAAAATCCCCTATAAAGTTTATAGAAATGATAAACGGTGCATTAGTGGAAAAGATAAGTACTAAAAATGAGCCAGACATAAAACATGGGCAAAAGTGTCGTTTAACGATTCTGTCATTTTTGTTTTTATACAAGGAACATTGTTTTGCATTTATTGGTTTATATATTTCAGTACCATTAAGTGGCAAATTCATAAAAGAAGGCCAAATTGAAAAGTAGTGTAAAAGTTTTTAACTGGACCTTTTAATCAACCTTTTACATGTGCCACCTTGTGCTCAGATTAAAACATGATAAAATCAAACCAAATGCAGATAAATAATGATTAATACCTTAAAACATGAAAGTATAAGAGCGTTACAGAATTAGATTGTGTTGATTGTTGAATGTTGATTGAATGAGTGATAATGCATATTGAAATAATTGATGATAGAATATAGATTGATGATTTTGATTGAAACCACTTGGTTGAATTTGTTGATATGAGCCAACATTTTGTCTTAATTTGTTAGTTTTTTTTTGTTTTTATTGCTAATTTTGTTGATGCTATGTGGGATTTGGCAATGAGGATTAATATTCAGGTTTTTAATGCCAGTTCTGCTTCAAAAAATTCTTGATTGACAGAGCTATTATATTTCTGAGCCTTTCAATTCTATGTTTTAAAACTTCTGTTTCTTATATCTTTCAACATTTGATTTTCTTGAAAAATTCTTCATGATTGTATTCCTTTTTATATAATTGCCAATGATGATTTTAATCAGCCTTGTTCGAGGCGTAGTGGAGTCAATTCCCTATATATCAGGGAGAACCTACCTGGCAGAAGCTACAATTCAATGATATCGACATATACTTCTGAGGCACAATTAAAATTTTCAAATTATGTAGCGTTTTTATTGTAGTTTAGGATTGTGAAATGTGCTGACGATTAATCCACCTTGCTTTAGGCCATCTGCAATGGGTTTATCACATGCTTTTTTTTTTTTTTTTTAGGTTAGCCATTGATTTTAGTTGTAACATGTGCACTAGTTGAGTAAATCTTAAATATAGAGGTACAAAACTCTCTATTATACTTTTCATTCAACTCCTACCCCTATGGTAATAAATGCTATTTGTCGATTGAATATTTGTTACACATTCAATTTGAATTTGGAATGTAATAGATGGTTTTATGCCCTTTATTATGGCCCATGGAGATGATCTCAGTTGTTTGCATATGCAATGTCTAGATTCAAAGGCTAAAAAAAAACAGCTTGTTATTCAACCGTGTAATAACAATGCGGATTCCCTTGAATTTCATTTATTATATATAAATGGTGCCCCCTTGGGAATTTCTTCTACGTCCATCACTGTCTACATAATCCACTACTCAAAGAAATTAGAAGCCAACAAAGGAGGAGCCAGGAAAAGCCAAACTTAGAACAAACTCGGTTCGTAACAAACCATGCCTTTGTGCAATGAATTAAGATATGTTCTTGAGTCTCAATAACCTCACATAAGTCACAATTTCCATCTAAAGTCTCCAAAATATGTCTAAAAGAAAGAAGCGCTTTTGAAGCTAAACTATCATGCATTACAAGCCCACCGAAGAACCCTGTTTTAGGAGGCACAATGGCGTCTCACACCAATCTGAATTTCCCAGAAGTAGGGAATCCAACAGCTTTTAGTGATTGATAATTCATAGTAAAGGACATTAATGAATAACTTGATTATCCAACAACCATTTGAGCTGGTCATAACAACCAAGAATAAGAGCAAAAGGTTCTACAGTGGTCTAAATTTGATGAAATTGTGCTTGCTCATTAAGCTGCAGATGATGCCTCTAAAGAGAAGAAGTTTGGTTTGTCATTTGGATTGGTGAAAGGAAGTCAACAACTGAAGAACAAAGATCCAAACACAGCCTGAAAGCTCTCCAAAAACCAAAATAGGAGATAATTTTCCTGTTTCATACAAAAAATTAGTCCAAAATGTTGTCCCTTCTCTCGATTTAACATAAATTTGGCAATGATCATCATAAAAAGTCCAAACCTACATATCAGAGACACAACATGATTTAAGTCGACACCAAACAAGAGATAATAATGAACTCCTTATTTTCTTTAAATCATATGTGGAAGCAATAGAAGAGCAATAAGAAACAATCTTGAACCAACGAGTCACGATGTAAAAAATGCAACCGCCAAATTCACTTAAGAAGGAAACAACATTTATAATCTTGAAAGAACAAATACCCAAACCCTTTTTGTCAATAGGTAAGCAAACAGTATCCCATTAGACATTAAAGAAACCCATTTGCTGGTCCCAAAGATGGCTATCAAAGAGGGGGGAGAGGGATTAATTGAATTTTGAACAAGTTAAAAACCTTGTTTAAAATCTTTTTCAAATAAAAAAAGCAACAAAGTTTCTATAAGTTCTTTTGAACACAAATCAAAAATTCAAATGTGAAAGTAACTCAAAACCAAACATTCAATTCAAACACAATATAACCTAAGTGCAACATAAGGTAAATGAGCTGAGAGAAGAGAAAAAAAATTCGATTTATAGTGGTTTAGTCCACTTGACCTATGTCCACTTCTCGTGCACCCCTCGAGAATTTCAATCCACTATCTCTTCACTTTCAAGTGGAGGGAAACCGTTACACCTCTTATTTTTACTGGCTCAATAAGAAAATCGTTACAACCTCTAGTTTTTTTGCAGGAAACCTACACTCTCTTATTTTTCCAAGGAAATAAAATGAGGAAAACTTAAAACATTGTTTTTTTAAGGCTCAACAAGAAAACCTATCTAACCCTCAATCAAATACTTTGATTGTTACAACTTGTGTTCCCAAACATATATTTGAAGCTCAACCCAACCCAAGAATAATAGCAAATAAAAATAGCAAGAGTGAGTATAAAATAGAGAATGAGAGAAATAAAGATAGTAAAATGTGTGCAAAGATTCTCTCTCTTGTTCTGATGTTAGAGGCGTCTATTTATAGGCTTCCTGAAGTTTAAGACCGTTGGAATCAAGAATATAGTAAAACAAATGAAAGTTTTGCTCAAATGTGACATCATCAACATTTACGTGCATAGCTCAATCTTACGTACATAATTTCTTCAATCATCAGAGTTCTATGTGCGTAGTTTTTCATTCTGCGTGGACCAATATGAAATCAATCTTCATTGGATTTCAGATATTCACCTCTACGTGCTTTAAAAGAGCATTACATGGATAGACTCAGAACTTTATATGCTTAACCTTGTAGAGTAACGTGCATTGCAAAAGATCAAGAATTGCACCTTTAATTCTCCACATCAGTGTGTTGGGAATATTCAAATTCAAATATCAAAGAGCGTCATGATGACTGTCAATTTTTGCCTTGTAGCACCTTTACGTGCATAGTGTCTTTTGCATGCGTAAAGATTTACTTCTTCAAAGTTTTCACCTTTAACCTTTTCTGTGTCTTTTTTTTTCCATCCTCTATGTGCTTGCCTTACGTGTGTAGAAGAATTTTGAGATATAACCCAGCTAACAAGACTTGCGTCAGGTAGAGAAACACGCATGAACATTCATTCTGCCTTCATCAATTACGCGTTCAACACCTTTATTGCGTGCGTAATGCATCCTCTACGTGCTTAGCTGATTCACTACGTATGTAGTGCATGTAATCCGCCACTTTGCATCAACTTTTCATCATTTTCCATATTTCATGGATGTTTTGTGATTATCATCATCAAAACTAGACTCAACAATCTCCCCATGTTTTATGATGACAAAACATACATGAATATAAACATCTATTCACCATTGACAAACAATTTGATCAAGAATTTTATTCATTGTCACTTGGTTAGTTCAATACAACAATATGCAAAATGTTCAAATCACAATTGATACCACTTATAGATGCAACTTATGCAAATTCATGCAACATTCTCCCTTTTTTTTTGTAATCATAAAAAAGGATATGCAAATATATGCCAAACTTCCCCTTTTTCAAAGAAAAGTAATCAAGGTCATTTTAACAAAAATAACTCCTCCTAAGCAATTGCATTTTGCAAAGAAATTATTTGGAAGTAAAACTCCATCTTTTTGTTCCAAAACATGCATAGCCATTTTCAAAGAAATATCCCCCCTTTTGAATTTCAAAAATTTAATGTACGCACACAGCCACTTGAAATAAACATTTGCAATCAATTCAAATATGCATATAACATATCAAGCAACATATCAACAATCAAGCATAAAATATCATAAGGGTATGAAATCAAATTAATGCAACAAACTGTATTCAATCAACAACTAATCAAATTGCATATATACAAAATACAATAATTTTTGGTAAAATTTAAGGTCAAGAATGGGATGCCCCTTTTGTATTCATCTCCTTATCAATGATTGCCGTCAAACATAAATGTAATACCCCGCTGGATTCTGATTGAGTTCTCTATAGCAGTCTGTTCAATTCTGATAAAACTGGATTTTGATCGAGTTCTCTATAGCAATCTGTTCAATTCCGATATAACCTTGGTTGACTTCAATTAGGTATTTGATTTTGAGAGGTTGAATTGATCTTTGAGAATATTTTATGATGATCCTTTGTAAGTTTCAATGTTCAAAGATGTTAGAGATGATAATTTGATGGTTAGATGTTTAGAGATGTTAAGTGATGAGATTTCATGTTAAGTCAATCTTAATCCCTTGGGTTAGCGCCTTACTCTAGTAAAGAATTTGAGTTACTTGAAGGGTGTAAACCGTGGTTTACTTGAGTAAGCCGCGAAGGTTACTCGAGTGAAGTAGCACTTGGCTTACCCAACTAAGACATACATCCAGGATTATTTCTGGGCAAAATTTTATTCGAGTAAGAGGTGGGTTTACTCGAGTGAGGCTTAGAAAAAATGAAACGGTGTGTTTCAATTGCAGGGTCTATTTCTACCCCTCCACCCCGACTCTCTGTCATTTTCACATCCAAACACCTCCATTCTCACCCAAATCCATCTCTCTTCCTCTCTCATTGTTCCTTCTTGGTTCTTTTCATCAATTTGAGGTAAGAACACTTCATTCTTCCATTTCTTTGCTCATTTTCAAGAATTATTCATGTGAGTTTTGTGTGAGTGACAGTTTGAAGCTAAGGTTTCAGATTTGGCTTATTTTAATGAAATGTAATTTGGATTTATGCTAGATTATGTTAGTTCTTGCTTGAATGAAGTTAAAAATTTATGGATTTTGCTTGGGTTTTGTTGTTGATGCATGCATGTTTAGTGGGTGCCTTAAGTGATGGTTTTGAGTCAAAATTTTAGTTCTTGAGCAAATTTTTACTTGATTGGAGTTAGCTTCTTTTGGTTTATGGTGGAATGAACATGAAGGTGGATGGGTTTTGGTTTGTAATCAAAGATTGAAGAGTTTATGACGATTTGGTTAGGGTTTAGTGTATGGAAGTTGGAGTTCTTGAGATTTATGAGTTATTTGGGTGAAATTAATTGTAGATTCATGTTTAGGGGGATGATTTGAGTCAATATGGGTGTATTGGAATATTGGGTTTCGAGTTGAACAAGTTGTAGGGTGTTTTTGGGTGATTTTCTGTCGAAAGGACTAGTTTTGATATTTTGCATTGTTTAAGGTCTAATTTGGAATTCTAAACAATTTGATGATTGATTTGTTATTTTGAGATAATGTGAGCATTGATCTGTATTTTTTAAAAGTTTGGGGACTAATCTATAATTTGTTGAGGACTTGAGAACTAAAGTGTAATTTGGAGAAAATATAGGGACTAAACTATTATTTTACATCAAGGTTTGATTTTCAAAGAGAGTGTTAGATATTCAATTGCAATAGGATTTATGTGGTTCTACGTTGCATCTGCTTATCATATAATCAGTATTGCCACAATTACCGTGTTTGACCATTTTTTGTAATAAATTTTGTTTCACCTCAGTTCGATATCCGAGGTGGCCAACCATCCACCGATAGTCAATAATTAGATTATTAGCTCAGTATCCAAGTGAGTGAGATAGAAGATTTAGACATATAAGACGTGTCTTCCAAATCTATATGTTTTTGATGTGATCCGATATAATAAGTAATACAGACTAAAAAATGATTGTTAAATCATAAAATTTGATAATGTAAATTTTGAAATAAGATAATCACTATAATATCATTATCAATATAATATTAGCATATGTATCATAATCAATATATGTATCACTATAATTTACGTATTTGTATGCTTGCCTGCTTAATAAATTATCAGTATATATTCTGTTGATTCGAGACACCTATGCTATGAGAGTAAGCGTAGCCTTTGGTATACCAATGCGAATGCCTAGTTACTAGGGTAGATGGTAACCCGTGTGTCTAGCTAACACACATGGTGAGTATATAGTGGCGTAGCCCCTTTTATATTATTAGTTTCAGACTTTATCAGATCAGATTAGTTCGTCTCATGTCTATTAGTCAGTTAGGCTATATATATATATATATATATATATATGTATGTATATGATTTGGATGAGTGCATGATGTATGCGTTGTCCGTGAACGATTTCAAAATGAATTTCAGAAATATTATTATGTATATAGTGTGTATATGTATATATGTTATATCCGAATGTGCTATTTTTGAAATATTTTTAAAACAGTTTATGTGATGTCCTAAAGGTGATATGAAGTATCGTCCCTCACTGAGTTTACTCACCCCCTCCCCTTTAACATTTTTCATGTTATTCAGTATATTCTTCGTCAAATTTTCGACGCTCAGTGAGACATCCAGTTTTGCAGCGAAAGCCCTTTTGGTCGGGCCTAGTTTGTGTATGTATTGGTGCTCCACACTAGATAGTGGGTTTTGGTTATATATTTAACAATACTTATTTTTAACGTAATTTATTTTCAAAATATTTAATATTTATTTGATAGTATGATATATTTTAAATTTATACGATTTATTAATATTTAGATTAATATGTTTAATAAATTATTTTAATATGATTAATAATCTAATTAATAACAAGAATTTGGGTAGAAAATATGATTATCTAAGACTTGTGCAAGATGGGTTGGACCTTTGGTTTGGTCTGCCTCGTACGATGGTCATGATCCAGAAACGGGTCGTGACAATAAACCTTCAATCTCTTTGTTGGCATCATCATCATCTCTTGAGCTTGCAATATAATCTTCAAGGATTCTTCTTTTCTTCCTTTTTCCATGATTCTTAAAATATGGACAATCCGGTTTGACATGTCTCGGTTTATGACACTCATAGCAAATGAATTTGTTCTTCTTCTTGCTTACTTTTTGCATCTCTTTCTTTGTTGATGAATTTTTGGAGCCTCCTTATGAGATATTTGACATCTTCAAAATCATCCTCTCCTTCGTCAACTTCAATGAGCTTCCAATGTATTTTGAGGATGCCTTGAGTGTAATGCCCAACTCCTTCTTCTTCTTTTTTCCTTCCTCTTTTTCTTCTTCTTCCATACTCATTTCATGTATGAGTAGAGAACCAAGCAATTCCTCCAATGGAAGAGAGGACATGTCTTTGACTTATTGAATAGCATTCTTGATGGGGGCCTAATACTTTGGAAGAGATCTCAAGATTTTTCTCACAAGCTCGGAATGTGTGTATGATTTTCTAAGAGCTTTGAGACCATTGATAATATCATTGAAGCAATCAAACATTTCTTGAATGGGTTCTCCTTCCTTCATTTGGAATAATTCATATTTATGAACAAGAAAGGAGACTTTGTTCTCATTGACTTGGGAAGTGCTGTCATAGGTGAGCTCTAAGATTTGCCAAATATCTTAAGCCGTCTCACATTGTTGGACTTTGTTGAATTGAGATTTGCTCAATGAACAATAAAGAATATGCATTGCCTTGTGATTGTAGGAGATGAGCCTGTTGTCATGATCATTCCATTCTTCTTTTGGCTTCTCCACTTTTCTTCCTTCTATCAATTTTGTTGGCATTAATGGACCATCCTCCACAACTTGCCATATATCTATGCCTTTTGATTAAGGAACACCATTATCCTTATTTTTCAATATGTATAATCACTATCATCAAAGAAAGGAGTATGATTAATAGCTAATCCTTCATATTTAGAAATATTTCCTATGGATGCCATTTTGCATCTTTAACTCTTTGATTGTTAAGCTAATTTTTTTTATCAAGAGCACACGCTCTGATACCACTTATTGGTCCCGAATATGGCTATCCAAGAGGATGATGAATTGGATTTTGAGCTAGTTTAAAACCTTGTTGATTTTTTTTTTTTCAAATTAAAACAAACAACAAAGTTTCTGCAAGTTCTTTCAAACACAAATTAAAAATTCAAATGCAGAAGCAACTCAAAATCAAAAATTCAATTCAAACACAATATAAACTAAGTGCATGATCAAGTAAATGAGTTGAGGAAAGAGAAAACAAATCCAATTTATAGTGGTTCGATCCTCCTTGACCTACCTCCACTCTTCGAGCACCCCTTGAGAATTTCAATCCACTATCTCCTCACTTCCGGGTGGAGGAAAATTGTTAAACCTCCTATTTTTACTGGCTCAACAAGGAAACTGTTACAACCTCTAGTTTTTTGCCGGAAACAAACTAGGAAACCTACACTCTCTTGTTTTTCCAAGAAAACAATCCAAGGAAAACCTCAAACCTTGTTTTTCTAAGGCTCAACAAGAAAAACTATCTAACCCTTAATCAAATACTTTGATTGTTTCAATTTGTGTTCCCAAACACAGATTTGAAGCTCAACCCAACCCAAGAATAATAGCAAATGAAAATAGTAAGAGTGGGTATAAAATATATAATGAGAGAAATAAAGATAGCAAAATGTGTGCAAGGATTCTCTCTCTTGTTCTGATGTTAGAAACGTCTATTTATAGGATTCTTGAAGTTTAAGACCGTTTGAGTCAAGAATATAGTTGTTGTGAAACAAATAAAAGTTCTGCTCAAATGTGATGTCATCAACATTTACGTGCGTAAGTTCTTCAATCATCAGAGTTCTATGTGCGTAGCTTTCCATTCTATGTGGACCAATATGAAATCAATCTTCACTGGATTTCAGATATTCACGTTTACGTGCTTTAAAAGAGCATTACATGCGTAGACTCAGACCTTTACATGCTTAACCTTGCAGAGTAATGTGCGTTACGAAAGATCAAGATTGCACCTTTAATTCTCCACGTCAGCATGTCAGGAATATTCAAATTTAAATCTCGAAGAGCGTTATGACGACTGTCAATTTTTGTATTGTAGCACTTTTACATGCTTAATGTCTTTTGCTTGCGTAAAGATTTACTTCTTCAAAGTTTGCACCTTTAACCTTTTACGTGCCTTCTTTCCATCCTTTATGTGCTTGCCTTACGTGCGTAGAAGAAATGACTGATCTAGCCCAGCTAACAAGACTCACATCGGGTAGAGAAACACGCGTCAACATTCGTTATGCCTTTATCAATTACGTGTTTAGCACATTCATTTTGTGCATAATGCATCCTCTACATGCTTAACTAATTTGCTACGTGCGTAATGCATGTAATCTGCCACTTTGCATCAATTTTTCAGCCTTTTCCATATTTCATGGATGTTTTATTGTCATCATCATCAAAACTAGACTAAACACCATTTTGGAAGAGTCTCCATGCCAAAGAATGAATTTTTCTAAAGAAAACAACACTAAAACTGGCATCTTGTAAATTGACATGTAGTAGATTAGAATATTGCACAAAACAAACTTTACAATAATTAAGCTCCCAACTAGTGAAAGAAGATTGTCACACCACAAAGATAATTTCCACTGCAAATTATTAACAACCGATTGCTAATTAGAAATAGTAAGAGTGCTTTTCGTAAAGGGAGACCAAATATGTTAAAGAGAAAGATTCCACACAATAACCAACAAAATTGGCAGTCTGAGTCAATAAGTCATTCTCCACACGAATGCCTATGAGTGAACTCTTGTGAAAATTGATATGCAATCCAGAAATAGGAGTGATGAACGCTAATTTTTACGTATTCTTATAGATAAATTCTTACTCTTTTGGTCATACATTGAGCTAAATTCAAGAGTTATGTTACCTTGTTGGCTCACATTTTCCTTTTTCAGGTCATATTTTGGTGTGTAGATGCAAATGAACCGAAACCGACAAAAATGGAGTTGAGACGACAGAGTTCAAGGCATCTAAGGCAACACACGATTTTGTTACACGGTCGTGTAATTGATCCTTTGTCTATGTAGTGCACTGTTTAAAAAATCTCAAAGTTTGCAATGACACGGGCTGAATTGCAAAGACACGGGCATGTAATTGACTCTACGTTTGTGTAATGCAATGTTACCAAGGATTTCATTCTTTTTTCATAAGACACGGTCAACACTTAAAGACCCATGTGTCTTGAGGCTGTGTCTTATCAGATCGCATAGATTTGGAACTATTTAAGCAAGGACAAAAACTCTAAGGGGAAAGCCGCCTTTTAGGTGCCAAAACACAACCTCTTATGAGAGAAAGAGCACGTGGATACACAATATAACACATTAATAACTTTAAAATATTACTTTAAAAAATACGCAAGGCATCAATGAATAAAAATACACAATATAATATAAAAATTTAAAATCCATGTACGAATGTTTTTAAATATGAAAATTTCAATACTACATTTTATGAATTATTGCATTTGATTAGCTATTACATTAATAATATGATAATATTTCATTGAATATGGGCGGATTAGTCATTGCCAAAAAGGAAAAAAAATATGGATGTATAATAATAATAATAATAATAATAAAAATAATAATAATAATAATAATAATAATTATTATTATTATTATTTAGTATTATAATTTATAATAGAGATAATGTTACTTTAGAGATGATATCAATTTAAGTTGTAATATTTTAGATAAGGGATAATACATTAGCATAAATGTATTAAATTATTGATCATATATTATATATATGCGGCGGGTATAGATACAAATATTATTTAACGAGTACGAGTATGAGTACGGCAAGAACATTCTCAATGGTTTAGACCATTTTGGGTATAATCTAATGCCACATCAATATTCTATTAAATCCTCTTTTATTAAACCGTTTATCTCTAATGGTTTAGATTATTATTAGACTCTACAATAAAATTCACTATCACTCTATTTTTTATTTGATTTTCTTTTACAACATATACTACATAAAATATATTTTTTTACTCAAACAATTTGATATTTTTAATAAAAAATTATGTATTCTTCAAATAATAAGATAATTTATTCGCCCTAAAATTTAATGATTTAAATATAAAAAAATAATATTTAATTCAAATAATAAAAATCCACTACATAAATACTGAACAATTACAAATATATTATGCGTCATAATAAAAATAAATAAAATAGTTATAAAAAAATACACTAAAATTTTCATTCCAATGGTTAGTTTTCCAACTACTAATTTTTCATTTGAATAAATTAAATAATATATATAGAATTTTTCACCTAGAATTCTAATTAAATATTTTAATACATGAACTACATTACCTATAATTAAAAAAAATGTAGAAAAAAAATGCAGAGAGGTCCACTATGTCTGTGGACCTAGGATGATCCCAAGAGATTAAACTCTCCTTATTGGTGATCTAATAGATTTTTATTGGACCACCAATGAGATGACCTAAGACTATATTTATATCGTATTCATACTTATAAAATAAAATATTGGCAATACTCATATTTATATCTATATTTGACTAAAATAAATAATACATTCGTTGATTCGGTACACATATAATTGATAGTGGACGGGTTGTAACAATTGACATTGCTAGCATATGTGTAGTGTTTTGATCTATTTATTTTTTACTTGCGATTTACAAGGGGAAAAATTGAAGAGATCTCATAAAAAGTTAGTAAAAGGAGTAAAAGGAAAACTGAACAAGAAAAAAGTGTATAAAGAGAGAATCTATTGTACCTCACTGGTTTTGGTTTTTGGATGGTTTCGTTTCCTCTCCAACCTTTGATATTCTGCTGCTCACTTTTGCCCCTCTCGCTCATGCCTCATACAGTCCGCAACTTTACACACAACACTCTTTTTTTTTTCTCTAGGCTAAAAAACGGAGGCTATACATGTATGAGAAAAGCTTTCAAAAAGCACTCACCTTAATTTCTTTGTCTGCCATGACATGAAGATCCCTTATATAAAACCCTCTCCTTTCCATTTCCATACAGACTACATTCTTCTCTCTCAAACTCTCTCTCTCAAAAACCAGTCTAAAAATCTGTGCTTCTTAATACGCAAATGGGTTAACCTTTTTTGTGCTTATCTTCCTTTAAAAGTCATATAAAGATACTATCGTTTGACTTCATAGACTGTAAATCCTATCTGGGTTTTGCTCACACCATTATCTCCTCTGGGTAGTTTCTCAACCCAACAAAAGAGAGCAATCACCCCAGAAGAGCAAGAATGATTACGATCACAGACCTCTACCATGTTCTCACAGCAGTGGTTCCGCTCTATGTGGCCATGATCTTAGCCTATGGCTCAGTCAAGTGGTGGAAAATATTTAGCCCTGATCAATGCTCTGGAATCAACAGATTTGTGGCTCTATTTGCAGTTCCTTTACTTTCATTTCACTTC